>LKNJ01007267.1:417-17825 GCA_002120245.1 Maccullochella peelii
AATGTCTGCTTTGGTGCTCTGTGATGTAGTCTGGTGCTTCTGGGGCTCAGTGTACATCAATAATGTGGTTTGAGGTTGAAGTTTTTCCATCTCCATCCTTACATCTTGCTCCCATTAGGTGAGGATCAGTCTTGACACCTGCTGGTGGAATTTGTCCATCCTGTTGAACACTTAGAGGCAGGAATGAATTAGCTTCAGCACTGAGAGCTTTCCTTCCATTTTGTCCTTTCTCAAAATATGAGTCCATGCTATTAGATGTTGAAGATGCGACACTTGGAATAGAAGTCCCTCTGAGCACATTCACTTTAGCCATGGAGGCTGCTATTTCAGCTTGAAGTTTAAATGCCAACAGAGCTTGGTTGCCCACTGTGGCTGCTTCCTGCAGAACTTTGTCTGCTTGGTTTAATTTCATCTTGTGTGTCACATTATCAGGCAATTTGACAACTGAAATGTGAGTTTCATCCTGGACATGTTGGTCATTTTCAGTTATATAAGGACGAAGTGCTGTATCCACATTCATGTTGTCAGGAAAAGGTCTTCCAAGTTCAGATAACCATGTCTTTACATCATCAAAAAATCCAATGTTACTTTTAGTTTTGTGCTTAAACCATTCATTCATTCATTCATTCATTCTGTTTTTCCTAGTTCCTCTTCAGGAAGTAAGGGAATCACTGCTTCATGTTGTAAAGTTGCATCACACAATTTCATTAAATTCTCCAGTTGTGATCTTACAATAGAAGAATTGTCATCCTTTTGCATTAAATCATTTAGAAAATAAATGAGAGCTTTGATTTTGTTAATGTTTGCTTGCCGTTCTTTCTGAAGCTTTTGTATTTTCCTGCCAAAGCCTTGACAGTGAGTTTTCTTTGTCTCTTAGATTCATCCCTTCCAGAGCAACTTGCATCAGAGCCATTCCTCGATTCACTCATCCTTAGGATTTCACAGTGTAACAGTCATCATAGCACAATCAATATATCCAAGCATACTGCCAATAAGCGACATTCAATACCACTGCCACCACAACAGCATGAACCACATTCAAAGCAGACAAGCCAGCGTCTAGTTCAGCAACACGTGAATCCACGGCACCCGGTCCACAACCACAGCCAAGCGGAGAGACGGGCCGCGGACATAACAAGCACGCACGAGCCACCAACTATTTTGTCCCCAATGGACTAGCTGCAGTAACCATTCATGAACTGTGACCAAACAACCAACACACAGTCAGAATCAATAAAGTTAACACATACCGCTTTAGTTGCGTGCCGATCACTTATCTAGTTTTCCAATCGTTCATTCAGTGGTGTGACTGCTGAGTCCAACAAAGCAGTCCAAACGTGATTCAGTCCAAGAGATTCCACTGTGGTCCTTTATTTCTGTTGACTAAATGTAGCGACTTCTTTTGAACCACCATAAGCCGCTGAGAGGATGAGGCAGGGAACAATACACCTTTGTATGACGCGCCGTTTGGACGATCCAGTTCCACTCCAAGTTATGCGTTTTAAGATTTTATTGTCCAATAGAAACGTAATCCAGTACATGAAATAATATGTGCAAAATGAACGTGGATGATGAGATCTGCGGTCAACAGAAAATGTGAGAACCCTACTCACCTCCTCTCAGTCTCCGCCATGCAGGTGAACAGGTGAATAAATAGATGGTGATTATTGTCGGTCCAACCCACGTGACATCATGCCATACGTAATAGGTGAGATGAGCAATACACAAACAATATAAATATATACATGGCTCCTACACAGGACATGTTTCCCAGAACACCCAGATGTTTTCAATTTGTCTGCAACACTTCCATGATATGTGGGTTCATGTTATTTTAAATGTTCTTGTCGGGTCATTGTAGAGTTGTCAGTCAACTTTATGCATTTACCTGATTGATACTGCACGATACATTACAACACCATTGTTTTGTACTATACGCATAGGCAAAGGAGGTATTGGAAATTCTTCACAAGTTGCAGGATTTTCAGCCACTGAATCAGGCTTTCACCATCTGAAAGGAGTGCATACCCATCTGCATTTGTAGCTCAGCCAATACAAACCACCATCTCTCTGAAGTAACTTATGATTGGTCAAAGTCTCCCGTCACTGGATAGATTTTCTGAAGCCTGAAAACAGAGCCAAGAGGAGGGGCAGAAGTAGAAGTTTTCTCTCAGACCACTTGAATTACAATATGCTGGACGGTTATTATGGAAGTTTTTCCCAATGACGCCAAAAAAATACTGCCTACCCCACCTTTAAGTCTGTACTAGCCAAGACATTGACGTTTTAATGGCACGACCAGATTTAGTAAATCAATAGTTAAAAAATAGTTATTTGTTACTAAGAACATGGAAAGTTCTTATCATACAAAATAAGTGATGAATTTATTACAAACAGTTGGGTCAACCCTATCTTGCATTTCTTTCCATGTTGTCTGTTGGGTTTTCAAAGTCCACCAGCCTTCATCAAGCTGGAGACGGGCATTCACTGTCTGATATTAAGAAATATTAGAAAAATAAACTTTAAAAAAAACTAGACCATTGAATCATATGAGCTTTTTTTTTTTTTTTTTTTTTGTAGGAAGCAGACAAAGTAATTTTTAAAAAAGGGTATTAAATGCACATTATTGCAAATATACTAGCCTACATTACACAACGCATTTTGATACTGTAACATACTCGTAGCCAGGAATTTTGGGGGAAATAATTAACCCAACTTCCAGCTTAAATGTGCTCTTGGAAGAAATAGCTGCAAAGTAGATGTTCTGTAATATTTTCTCCTTTTAACCTCTCAAACGTTCCCTCTCTGTGTCCACCTGCGCCCTGTTGGTGTGTTTGTGTGCATGTTTGTGTGGCATGTGCCCAGTCCCCATCATCTTGGTCTTGCTGTATTAATCTATCTTACTTTTCTCTTTACACTCTTTCCTCTCTCTTCTTCTGTAGCTGCGTGAAAATGCTCAACCTGTGGTGAGTCCCTCTCTGCTAGTCCACATCAGACTCATGGGACAGGGAGTGGACCAGCCTAGGCTGGGCCCAGTGGAGTTATTTACAAATTTAAACTAGACTCTCACTGGTATAATAGTTCCATATAACCCTGAGAACACTGTCTACTATGTGTACTATCAAGTCTCTGCCCTTTTTTCACCACCGCCTGATGTTAGGTGACAGATGAGTAAAGAATACAGTAAGCTGTGCTGCCATGTGAGCAGACATACTAACTAACAGATGTCACATCAGGGCAGAAAGAATAAACAAGAAGTGCTTTGATATAAGTTAACTGAGTGATCTTATTTGTAATATTTGTGACAAATGAGATATAACTCCTTTTTTAGAAGCACATTTGGCTTCAGATTTAAGGTCTCTTAATCTATTAAACTCTTGTTGCATGGTGCACCATTATTGGTTATTAATGAATTAATCTAAGAGTACCCAGTCACTGTCCTATGTCTCGAACCACAGCTTTTTTCTTGTCTTTGTATGTTTTTATCGACCATTCGGGCTCACCATGTCTTGTGCTCTTTGTGTGCACTGCTCCATTTTTTTTTTTTGCACAGGAGAAAAGTTGCCTTCAGAGTCAATGCAGCCGTTTGTAGTTGAGGGTCCCATCTGCCATTTTTATGTTCTTTAAAATGGTGGGAGGTGAATAAGCATGCAAACACTCGGTGGATGGCAGTGCATCCATCTTGTCCTTGATGCCGATGTTTTACTAATCAGAGCTTTTGCCAGCTGCAGTTCTCACTATTATGATCTCAAAAACATGCATCTGTCCAGATTCGGAAGACTCAGATTAAGCTCTTGTGATATTTAACACACTGATTTAAGCAGACTGCTCGTGTTTGTTCTTTTTTTTGCTTCATCTGGAGCCTCTCTCATCTACATATGGGTTTAATGTCTGTCTCTGTCTGCAGGTGCTGCTGTTTCTTCAAGCGAAAACGGAAGAAGAACACGCCGAGGCACAAATGATCATCCACCACCGGCCTGAAACGCTTCAAGTGTCCAGCTCAGTTGATTGTGATTTCAGAAATCAATAAGGTCCCATTGAGAATGAAAGAGGGAGACAACTGAAAGATCTTGATTGAATTGTTCTCTGGAGGGATCAGTAAAAAATGGTTTGTTGAGATGTACAAGATGCTTGTGTCTTGTGATGGGAGTCCTTTTTCATTTTTTCTTCTTCCTCCTTCCTCCTCCAAGATGTGTGGGAATGTTTTGCAGGCCAGTCATCCAAACAGGGAACCTTTGTGTTGGAATTTTGCAGAGGATAATCTTGTTTTTTGTTTGTTTGTTTTTTTTCCTCCCCAAGACACACCCAGCATTTGTATTTTTTCTGTCCTGGTTTTTGCCATATTTTTTTCCTCCTGTCTCTCTCCTGTGGTATTGCAAAGGAAGAGACAGATCTTCCTGTGGAATCTTACCACCAACCTGTTGCATACTATGATTTTTTGTTTGACTCACAAAATCATATGTTTTCATTTCCCCTCTGTCAAGTCCCAGTTCAAAGTGGTTTGCCCTCGTTAGTTTGCTCACTCATTTTTGACACAAAACCCTTTTGGTCTTTCCTGACGTGGGACGTGAATGTAAACCTGAACACACGAGGAGCCAACTGCCTATCTTCACATACAGGCACAAAGAGCATCAGTCTGCCATTTGGCCCCTGCACTTTTTTTCCTCCAAAGAGGTCAACCCTGGCACTGGGACCTGGCCTGAGAGAACAGAAGACCAGAGACGCCTCCTGCACTGTGTTCTCTGGGGATGATTTCTGCTCACACTGCTTGGTTAAAGCACTCCCCTTAACCACGCCGCTGTCAAAACACACTACAGTCTCTTTTGACTCTCATGCAGTTTTGCTCCTCTTGGCTTTGCGATGATGAGTGGCAACCTGACACTTATAGATTGGGCTGGGGGGAAAACAAATGCTATTTATGCTATTTATCTCTTGATTGCCACCAGATTTCTTACTAATTCTAAAACATACACACTGAATGTATGGACAGAAAGGTAAATGACTTTGGCGCATTTATATTATCTATAATTATCGCGGCATGGGAAGGAAGTTGCAGTTAAGGAGTTAAGACCAATGTTTAAAAAAGGAAAAAAGTGAGACCAAAACTAAGTGGATTAGGAGGTGGGAGGGTCTTAAATGCTTTTGATCTTAATAATGTGATGGTTAATAATGGACTCTACACCAGTAGACACTGGGGGATGTTGCTTTGGAGTGACAAGAGGAACTGGCCTGATGTGCTTTGGAGATTGAATCACAGCCTCTCGACGCTACTGTCCAATGCCTTAACCCCAACCTGACCGACCGACCAGTCGACCAACACATCGCATCACCAGTTGGATAAACAAGTTGGCAGCATGATGGTTGTGAGATTTGCGGCACAAATTTTGGGGTCACCTGTATAATAAAGCCCAAAGTTGCGGACTGTTCCCAGCTAGTATCAGCGCAGTTAATGACTCCCCTTGTAACACTGAAGATGTATTCCCGAGAGAGCGACGCCAAATGGGAAGGTTTGGTGTAATAATCTGTAATGGTGTTAAGACATCCCTGCCCCTGCGTGTCCAGTCTGAAGACCCCATGTGCAGCAAAGCTACGTTTTATGTTTGGACGACTCTGCTGAACCCCCGGTCCTGCTCCTCGGCGCCGAGAGAGAAAACCTTAAACATCAGCGCGAGTGAAGCCGGATAAGTGAACGTGTCCGTTCCATTTTTATTTTTATTTAGTGTCATGGAGGACTGCCTTGAAACAATATCCTCGATATGTCACCTTGCCTATCCTCCTAACAGAGAGTGAATTACCGTACATAGGTGTTTTTTTTTATATCTTGCTAATGTGAATTTGTTTTAATGCAATTTTTGTTTTTTGTTTTTTCCCATTCCAAATAGCCATGGTTTTACAGGGAAAGGGAGGGTAACAAAAAAAGCTTGAGACCATGACTGCACTACATTTGTTGACCCCGGCTTTCCCTGACAAGACCCTGCCTTCTTAATACTGTACTTTAAACATGCTTATTACTTTAATTGTAGCTGCCTCGTGTGCTATGCCTTCCCTATAGGGTGCAGGGAATACACTTTAAATTGATTTTTATCCCCGCCCACTCCTTTTTTGTGCCATGATGACATCCCCCTCCTCTTCCTCTCTGCACACACTCGCACGCATGCACACACAAACACACACACCTAGATGAATCAACTCTCAGTGGAGTGTTAGATTTGGCGTTTTGTGGACCTTCTCCATCATCTTTAGGATTACAATGTTGTAGATGTTGCAGACTATCTCAATGAATCAGTATGTAAACCTGCTTGTTGCGTGTATTTACACTGTATAGCTTTTGGTTTCTTCTTACCCCTGACATGTCAGTTACTCCAGGGTCTAAGTTATTGTGTTATTGAAAGTACTTGAATATAAAAATCTACGGGACCGTTTCTGTTTGTTTTTGTTTTCTTGATCATTATCATAGTAATTCCACACATAGGATTTGAGGGGAATGGTGGGAAGACGTGCTATTTGAATGACAGGTATTCATTTCTTTGAGATGTCTTAGTGCCTCTTGAGTGTGTTGGACAGGTGAAGTGTGTCAGACTCATTGGTCATTGTTTTGACCCAGAAGAAGTGCAGTTAGATGTTGGTTTGGAGGTTAAAAATCACTTTTTTTTTTTGTCTCCGTGAAACATTCACCATAATGTATTTTGAGCTGGCGTCGATGACACCAAACCTGTGACATCTGCTGTCTGTGATTCTCCCCACAGAGCATCAGCGGCACCCGGACTGTTTCATTCCAGCTCCCTGAGAAAAGCTGAAAGTATTTCTGTGTAGCGAGATGGATATCCAGACTATATAGCCTTCAATGTTCCCCACCTGAATTCCCCGAGTGCCATTCCTGAGACTACTGCTAGCCCATGCCTTTTTACCTGTGCCAGGAAAATATGAAGTTGAATGTTTTTTGACCATCGCATTCCACCTTGTGTCCTTGACGTGTCCAGTTGTCATGTTTAGAAATTGCGGCGCAACGCAGCTCAATTCAGTACCAGGAAGTGTTGTCAGAGATGTTAAAGAATGTCGGGAAGAAAAAAAAAAAAGTGTTGGTTTCTTTCTTTTATGTTAACCAATGCCACTTTATCAACCAAGTGTCATCTTCGCAACATCTGCTTCTTCCTTAAACAGTGGGTCGCTTAGCTCTTTAGCTCGCGGCTGAAAATGGTAGATATCGATATATTACTCTGATGTATTTACTTTTTACTCTCTGGGCCTCATACAGAGCGATATAGGAGTACTCTGTGTGGTTTGTATCTGCATGGCTTATCTGGAGACGACAGCGAGCAGTCTTTCTCCAGTGAATTTTCTCACCTGTAGGGCTCATATACTGCTGGGTCAGTGAGACGTTATGGCTTCCAGTCCTCATGTAAAATAAATAACGTTTTCATGTCTTCTCACAGCACATTCCATTTCAGTTCCCATCATTTCTGATATACACACTTTGTGTTTATGTCTTTGGTTGTGTGTAACTCGCATTCCTGTGTGTCAAAGCTGTGTAAATCAAAGCGAAGGACAGTTAAAGTGTGAATGAATGGCTTAGGTCTTTTTTTGGGTTCTCTGGCACTTTTTCCTTGTTGCTGTACTGTAGAATTGTCTTGGATTTACTGTATATTTTTCTTTGAGGGAGAGGTTTAGGGTGACATTTACTGCAATATTGTGATGATTATTTGAAAATTGTAAATTGTACAGAGTTCACAATTATACTCTTTGTTCTTTCTGTTGGGATTCCATATAAAATATGTATTCTTTGATTTTATTTTGTTTTTGATTTTTTTTTTTCCCTCTCAGACTGTGGAAAATCAAATTGTACAGTTCCAAGAGTTTATTCTCCCATCAGCGTTGTTTTTTTTGTTTTGTTTTTTCAGAGCTATGATTAAGAGGAATCTTAAAACTGTAAATAAATATTATTGTGTTGAAATATGAATGTCACTTCAAAAATGTATTTGAATGAGTTAGTCAAGGGCTTCAAGAATGAAGGACCCATATTTCTTCTTTTTATGGTTTCATATTTTTAATTTACAGAAAGGTGTAAAGGTCCTTTTTATCTGAGATGCCTGTTTTGTTTTTGTTTTTGTTTTTTGTTTTTTTTTCCCTCCTTGGATTCATATAATACAATGTTTCACACATGAACCTTATAAAATCACTTTTTATTCCCTCCACACCTAAAGGGAAACTCCAGTTTGCACCCTTTTCTATGTAAAATAAAAGATCTCTCCACCTTGTGGGAATGTCTTTTGTGAGATGATTTCAATTGCCTCAGATACTGTATTCAGACTTTAAAGAAATGGCAAATATACACAGATGATGAATCCAGCTTGTTTACATTCAGGTTCATAAACAGGCACAGTAGCTGTTGTGTTCATGGATGAGAGAGTCTCTTTTCAGCTCAGTGCCCGTGTCAGGAGTTCAGTCTGACGCCTTTGAACTTCACATTGACACTCATTCTTGTCTGTTTTCAAAGTAAATGAAAAAACTGATTCTCATTGTGTGGGAGCAGAACCACTGACTTAATAAGTAAAACTAAATAATAGCATCAAAATGAATGAGCTAAAATCACTGGACCCCATTTCCCAAAAGCATCTTAAGGCTAAGATGATCTTCATCTCATGGAGATGCATTTCACAGACAATATTAAAATTCAAAAATAAACCTTTTATACACAAGAGTGAATATAATTTTCAGGAGTGGGCAGTAACTAATATTTAATTCAGTTTATTGAATATTGGATTAGCTTCTGCTCACGTGGCTGCTAGTCTTTCTGGGGTCCACAAAAAATGACATGTTACATGTCAGAGGACATATTGTATATTTACTGTACACAGTACAACACTTACTCTATTTAACAGTTTGACTTCATACTTTCTTTTCAGATTAAGATTAAAATTCAATATTATATATTCCCTTAAAATATTGTCTTTAAAAAACTTGCATCTTCATTAATACATGTTAGTTAAAATTCAGTTGAAAAATACTTGTATATCTTGTTTCATTCTACGTCTTTTATTTATATAAAAGATTTAAGAACCTTATCCACCACTGAAATGTATGTATTAATATGTATTAAAAGTTTTGTTTATTTGTGGCCTGTCTTGCCTGCACTTCTCCCCTCCCGCCGCTAGTGGCCATTGTTGGCCGCGGGGAGCGTGTGTGTCAGCGGCAGTTGTAAACTGTAAACTTCCTGTATGTACATCCGGTGCCTCTCTTCCGCCGGTCTGAGTCAACATGGTGGGTACACCGAGAACACTTCACTTCACCAGCCCTCTTAATCCTTTTCAATCCTCACTGTTTGTCTGCCCACCAAGCGGTTACAAACATCACTGTGCACACAAACGGCACCAAGATTTCTAAACGCTGTATTTCGACGCTCTTCAGTGGAGTTAAATATGTGTTAACAGGATAAATGTTGCTGTGTTTCTAGCTAACTGGCCGGCAAACAGTTAAAAACACAGCCAGAATAACACTGACACACTTGCATTTATACGAAGTAACAGTCCTGGTTTTGTTCGTTTTACATTATATTATCTCTGCTTTTAAAATCTCACTTTGTTGCCGTTAGTTACACAGGAAAACGGTTAACTGTCAGTTCGTTAGCGGACTAACGTTAATGTTATACGATAGTCCAGGACAAATGTTACAATTATTTCAGGATTTTATTACTGGGATTATCCTGTGAAAACCAATAACAAGGCATCGTTTTAACCACACTTTACAAATACATATAAGATAAAATGTTGAGTGAAAATGGTGCTATGATTTTCATGCAGGCTTCCTTTTAATAAGCGTGCTTTCATTTTCTGATATTCAATGATTCATTTGCATCTAGTTAGCCTTAAAACACATTTAAACTCTTGCATGTGAGTTGAGGAAACCTGCAGGTACCCTGAGTATCCAGTCTGCAGTAAACTGCCCTCTGCAGTGTAAATGCAGTGATTTCATGTGTTCAGAAGGGGTGTTCTTTACTGTAGATACTGTGGCAAATTCCACTCTTTTGAGTCAAAATGTCTCTTCCTAGAGGTGTTTTTGTCATAGTTTTGCTTTCTTTTCACAATTAATTGGTAAGAGGTCTTGCTGAATGTACTTTACCTGCTGAAAATATTTCCAGGTCGACCACTAACATGCACTCCAATGTACTGAACATCAACTAGACGACTCCACATGCGATGTACATCCACAGTATACGGCCTTCTGGTTATCAGTATGTTTTATTAAAATATTTCTCTATGAAAACTGACAGTGTCTCGTTTGGTTTCTCTTCAGGGGCGAGTCAGGACCAAGACAGTCAAGAAGGCCGCCAGGGTCATCATCGAGAAATACTACACCCGTCTGGGCAATGACTTCCACACCAACAAGAGGGTGTGTGAGGAGATCGCCATCATCCCTAGCAAGCCTCTGCGCAACAA
The DNA here is from genome assembly GCA_002120245.1 of Maccullochella peelii. Lineage (NCBI taxonomy): Eukaryota > Metazoa > Chordata > Actinopteri > Centrarchiformes > Percichthyidae > Maccullochella > Maccullochella peelii. The sequence continues at coordinate 10,851 of LKNJ01007267.1, forward strand.
AATTGCAGGGTAAGGTGGAATTTTCTACTATTTTTTGAGCGTGTATACTGCAGAATTGTGCACTCCTGCTTGCAGTTTGTGTTTATGATTCACCTTTAAGTTCCCCTTCAAATTTGATGGTGACATGAAAGTCCCTGCAGTGGCAGCAGCATACAGGCTGCCTGGGGTGAACAGACATGTGGGAGCACCTTTAGCAAGAGGATGCATAGAAATGAACATGGTGCTTCGCTGAGCGGTTTTATATGCATCCCAATGATATGATTACCATAAACAACAGCCTTAAGGCAATTTGTTTTTTATCAAGTTTATGTAGTTACACTCATAACCTGGTTGATGTGGACATCAACTGAAATATTCGTCCGATTGTCACATTGTTATTGTCTGATCATGGCTTAATTATCCTGCAAGATCAAACTATATATTTTTTAACTTTCAGTTAAATGATCTCAGAACAAAACGGCTTTGTAGAAATCATGACTGGAGTGTGGTTTTAGTCATATCTGTTGTACCTTTTGTTGTATATTGCTTATTATATTACACTAATTAATTAATTACACTCATCAATACTCTCAGTATCTCTTAGAAAGGACCCCACTTATCTCTCTCCTACTGATGAGAAATATGAGAGGAAATCTTTTCCTGGTTTCACAGTTTTATATGTTGACGAGAATAAGAGCTCTTGAGTCTTTTCTGGTACTGTTTGGCCCGGTTTACATCACATGTGGACTTTGAGAGATGACTAAAAAGGGTAATGGTTGATACAGATATGTCTTTTTGTGCACATTGGCTGTCGTGCATTTTCATGATGAAGTCAGGTCTGCTGCCCCTGCTGATGCGTGTGCTTCTTGTTTAAAAGCTGCAAGATGTTGAATGTTACCGAATGAAAAGATGAGCAGTAAACTAGTTGTGTTAACTGTGTTCTGCTTGCTCTGCTAATGACCGCAGTTTATGTGATCAGTGTGAATGGAAACACGTTGACTGATTGCTGTGCAAGTGTTGCAGTCCTGTACTCACATTCTCCAGACATTCGTCCTCGTATGTCAGCTGTCAAAATTAGACAATGTTCTCTCTGCAGTAGCCTTGAGCCTTCAGGGTTTTATGTCTAAATGAAGACTCCCCATTCCACGGTTAGTATGTTTGTAGTCAGTGGAAGTGAGTGCAGAGAAGTTGCACAGTGAGTTAACATGCAGTTTATTCCCTCAGAGACATGACTGCTGTAGTTTCCCTGCAGCTGTTTATCTAAATTAAACATCTTACCCCACTTTAATGGAGTTATTCTTAGAATGAAGGCTTCTTTTACGGAGAAACTACATTTAATTGGTGCTTGTGAAACAGAGGTGTTTGGCCTCTTGTTTTGCTGTAGTGGTTTGTGTTTGTGTATTAAAGTGTTCTTATACCTCCCACCTTTTGTTTGAACCAGACTTCAGTACCAAATTGTGCTTTCTCTATACAGCTGGAGGTCAGTTGTGTGCATGCTCAGCAGACGTTGAACGCAGAGCACTTCAGTTGAATGAAGCTGCCACAAAGTGATTGTTGTTGCTGAGTTGATCGATTTTCTGTGCTTCATATTGATGTTGCAAAATGTAGATGAAATTGGGTAGGTCATCAGTCGTTACTACTTGAAAGTTTTCTGTTATATTCATTGTCTCAGGGAATGTGTCTGTTTTTTGAGTCTCTCAATTGTCATGAATATTTGTTATTTTGGGTTTTTTTGAGTAATCTGTGTAACCACTCACATTTAGCTTTAGTAACACAATACGTCAAATTCCAGCTGCAACTCACGTTTTTTCAATGTTGCTAAATATTTAGATTAATTGTCAAATGTTCATTGCAAGTTACCAAAGTAATGTCTTTCAATTGCTAATAAAACTATATGAAAATGAGAAATTGTTATTTTGCAACCAGCTTATTTTTTCCTTGCTAAAGTAAATCAAAATTGCAATATATTAAGTGTCTCTAAATTATCAATCTATGCAGAGACTATACACTATAAATGTAGTCTTTTGTCGTCGACTTATATATTTGTTCATTATACTCGTAAACGTGTGTTCCTGTTTGTCTCTCAGGTATGTGACACACCTGATGAAGCGTATCCAGCGCGGTCCAGTCAGAGGAATCTCCATCAAGCTGCAGGAGGAGGAGAGAGAGAGGAGGGACAACTACGTCCCAGAGGTCCGTTCACACACTTTTGTCATGAGACAGAAAAATGTGTTGGTTTGGAAACTCACACACATCTTTAAGTTTGTATCAGTGCTTTGGCTGGTTTGATCATTAATTTTTGTAAGTATGCAGCAGCAGCTGCAGCACTAGGGTCCCCAGGTTTGATAAATCATTTTCAACCGACAGAGACTGAACACCTTTTTACTTGCCAGCTGTTGGTATCTAACTATAATTTCTGAGAGGTTGAACATGATAGAAAAGACACAGTTCAGACAGCTAATTTGTTTGTTGTTTTCAACCTCATCCTCTAGATTTCAGCTCTGGACCAGGAGCTCATCGAGGTGGATCCAGACACAAAGGAAATGCTCAAGATGCTGGTAAGTGTAAAACATGTTCTGCTGCTTTTCTTTGTGGCCAAGGTGACACTCTTCAGGTCACTGTCATTAAAACTCCTTGTAAACATTTCTCATGGGCCGACATTCTGACTTGTCGAGCCAATTTATTTATTGGGCACATTTAAAACAAAATGTTGACCAAAGTGCTTTACAGAGAGATGACTTACATTCAGATTAAAACATAATAAAAATCAAATAATTAAGTGTAAGACTCAATTTTGGATAACATTTACAATGTGGACATTGTCATGAGTTGCAACTGTGTTTGGCAAGTGACCCGTCAGAAAAGCTTGTCACGTGACTGTGCTCTTAAAGGCTAACCGGTATTTTTAAACCTCTTTTTATTCAATTTAGGGCTTTAAATGACTAAAGTAATCCTTTGGGGCAATTGCGCCCACTAAAAGTGCTTGTTAGTCTAAGTGTGTGACAACATTATGGAAAGGATCCCTACAGACACTTCGAACAACAGTCTGAGCCTGTCAGTGGCAAAAACAAGCACTTTTCCAAGTAACACATTTCTATTCTCTGAAGATTTGCAAGTGACTATGTATCTATAATATTACAGTCTCTGTTTTTCTTTCTTTGTACATACATACATTTACCAATAAATAAGAAGGAGACAGACTTTTCATGGGCGCAACTGCCCCAAAGGATTACGTCCGCGGATGCCAGCAGAGGTGATGAACTGGATCAATTCCAAAACTTTTGGTATCTATTAGTCATTTAAACCCCACAGGTTTAAAAATACAGGAGTTACCCTTTAACAAACCTCAGAATTTATTTTTTCTAGATTGCTAAACTCTAATTTTAGACATTAATGTATTACCAAGGTCATGCAAGCAGCATGGAGATGAACTGTCACAAGTGTTTCTTATAAATAACCCTGTGATGACAATATTCACCTAAATCATAAATACTTCTCTCCTTCCTCTTCCAGGATTTCAGTGGCTTTTCCAACCTTCAAGTCACTCAGCCAACTATTGGAATGAACTTCAAAACACCACGAGGACTGTAGAATCATGTGTAATAACCCTCTTAATAAAGATACATAATTATTAAGAAGGGTCCCCTCTCTTTTTACCCCAAGAAGTGATGAATCTCATTTGCTAAACGATACAGGACCTGCAAAATGGAACATTTGCTTTGCTGTGTGAATCTCGCTGTTAGAAAAATGTAGTGTCAAACTTTTGGACATTATTAGATGCAAGGAAATTCTACTTTCACTTATTGAGAGCTGGTAGTGAGTTACTGTCTTGCTGGAATAACTTTAGGAATTAAATGTACATTTACAAGATGCATTAATATAAAGGAAATAATTTGCCAATTAATTTATTTCCTTCTTTATACATCTCACTTTAATTGTGAGATGTATATGATAGAGGGACAGGGCACATTAGTAAATGGGATAACAAAATGTAAGCTATTTTTGAATCAGTTGTTACTCAATTTTGAAATGAAATTATGAAAACCAGAAACTCCTGCACACTGTCTTGCTTACTGCTGAAATATGTTTCCTTCAGGTATATGGGCAGCATCACACATGTACTATACGTAAACATTTATACACATATACATATAAACATCAGGGTTGTGATTTTTTCCAGCTAAGATGCCATGTTGCTTGTTATTTCTGCTTTCATGTAGCAAAGTTGCTAGCTAGTGTTTGCTTACTTCTGCTAAGTTAATTTAATAGGCTACAAAGTTACCAAACGTGTCAAAAGTTCGTGCTAGTAGTATACATGCAGCACTTGCACTAGCTCTAGTATCATCAGCTCTACTATCTCTGAGGTTTTGGGTACCTAAGGCAGGTAAGACATAATTCTACTAGAAGATAATTAGACTAAGTGAAGTACCCTCTGAAAGTCTGATGAATAAGTATAGCTTGTAGTTGGTGCTTTAACTTTGATGTAGAGGGTTAGTCTTTAGTTGGTTTCCATACTATGTCTTTAAGTTGGTGTTTGAATTAACAGTCTAATATTAAAAAAAAGATTGGCCCAGCTGTTAGCCACTAACAACTATCTTTTCTTGCTCATCTCACGCTGTTGGATTTACATATGCATCACTCTAGGACATCAGCGGGTACTTCACTTAGTCTTTATTGTTATCATCAGCCTCTCTACTATACTATATTATAGGTTGTTATTGGGGCTTGGGGCCCAAAACCTCTGGTGGGGAAGATAATGACATCTCCCCCCTAAATGTTGTCCTGGCTCACCCTTGCCGTAGCATTTTGTGTTGTACCTCTTCAATCTCTAGTAGTGAGCAAGCCCTAGGCTAGAGGTGGAGTTAAACGGAGACAATAGTTATTGGGGATGTCGTCACATATTAAACTAGATCTGAAAACACTTTCATATTCTTCACACGCAAAGATATGCAATATAATTAATTACAAAAAACACAGAATCCATACCTCTTAAAATACCGCGTCTTAAAAAAGATTGGTTGCACTTGTGTGTGATTCTGGACTCTGTTACTTACAGACTTGTTTTAGTCTCTGTCCATGTGCACTCTCACATGTGAACCTGATAGGACATTTTAACCTGCCGCAGCTTCTACACTTGAAAGAGCATGTATTCTATGGAGGATATATGTGGCCATGATTAAAACTGAAAGTTTATTAAAAAATTAAGAAAATTAAGAAAATTAAAAAATTAAAGCAGGTCACATAAAAAAAACTATTTCTCTCTCTCTCTGTCTCAGTGACTGAGCACTCTGAGGCACCAGATTATCAACATCAGCTGTGCGTGTGACAGACAAATTAAACATCAATCAGTTCGTTCCTGTTCTGATTGGTGGATTGATGNAGATATGATTTATAGCCCATACCAGTTGTTATTCAGGAACCACAACTAAATAACTGATTCAATCCCTGAAACCATGATTGGACACTCTGCTGTAGAATCCGATATGAACAATGTCACCTTTACTAAATATTTTAAACTACACAGACGTAATACAAGATGACCATATTCTTCACACGCAAAGATATGCAATATAATTAATTACAAAAAACACAGACTCCATGCCTCTTGAGATGCGTCTTAAAAAGATTGGTTGCACTTGTGTGCGATTCTGGACTCTGTTACTTTCAGACTTGTTTTAGTCTTACAAATCTGTCAATGTGCACTCTCACGTGTGAACCTGATAGGACATTTTAACCTGCCGCAGCTTCTACATTTGAAAGAGCATGTATTCTATGGAGGATATATGTGGCCATGATTAAAACTGAAAGTCCAAATAAAAAATTAAAGCACGTCACATAAAAAAAAAAAAACTATTTCTCTCTCTCTCTGTCTCAGTGACTGAGCACTCTGAGGCACAGCTGATGTTGATAAACAAATTAAACATCAGTTTGTTCCTCTGTTCTGATTGGTGGATTGATGTTGAGCTATTTGTCCTTTTTAACTGTTAATGAATTCAAACCTACCTCTGTCTGTCTCTCGCTCTCTCACTTACACACACAAACACAAGGGTTTTTCTGTAGTAAAAGGACACTGCTCCCCAAACCAGTTTTCTGCTGCATTAGATGGACGCCCCTTTCCACTTGCTCCACAAAGATGTGGTAAATGTCAACAAATCTATTTTGAGCCATACAACACAAATTTCACTTCAAATATCAAATACACAAAACACAGCTCACAATATAACATGCTTAATTATGAGGACAGTAGCTAATTAGATGTATAAGCCCCACCCATGACATAAATGCAAATTACATGGACTAACTTAATTTGAGAGTACAGTAGCTATAACACACAAGAAAGGCACTGAAGTGTATTGAAGGTTCAAACATGATTAAATGGAACATGGCTAAACACACACACACACACACACACACACACACACAACACTGAAGTGAAGGCATTGTGCATCAAAAGGACACACCCAATATAGTAGGACATATTGTTTTACACATCACACAATACAACAGCACTGTGCATTGCAAAGACATACCTGACCTGTGAGGACATATTTTAACAAACAATACAGCCCTCTATATGAGAGCTCCTATACTGTTCATTGCAATGACATCACCAATACCCAGAATGACTATTTTAAAGAACAGTGCCCAGACTGGTGCATCACTGAAATGCTATTTGTGTGACATGATTTAGGGCGTTACACCATCCAGTCAGTGAACAAGGAGCCACATTTAATAGTCATTGGTTTTTTACACAACATCTCTCATCATTTTCTCCTGATAAAAATAAAACACAAAGATATAAAATTTATTCTATATGTAAAAGAATAAAGATCAGCTCTCCACTGTGTAATATTGCTCAACCGTGAACTGTGCTGTTAACGTTCACCGCATGTTCTGACCTCGGCGGCAACCAGCACCTTTAAAGCCTTAAACAACAAAGGTCTGCAATAATTTCCTTCTGTAACAATTTCCTACACATCATTTTACTGTTTGTTT
>LKNJ01007268.1:0-13186 GCA_002120245.1 Maccullochella peelii
TCCCTCATCTTTTTAAGTGGGAGAACTTGCACAATTGGTGGCTGACTAAATACTTTTTTGCCCCACTGTATGTGAGCTGTCATTACCCAGGCTGGTGGAGTGTCTTTCTGCACTATAACTCCCTGAACAGATACACTGATCACCTCCTGGTTCACGTCCTCTGTACACTGTTCCATGAGTTGATTTATGTCCAGTGGCATATGGGAGAGGTCATCTGCATCAGCATTGTGCTTACCAGGTTGGTACTTAATGGAAAAGTTAAAGTCTGCCAGATGAGCAACCCACCTCTGACCTGTGGCATTAAGCTGTCGAAAGGATGTAGGTCAGGGGGTTATTGAAATGAGGGTCATGATACACGTAATCCCGAAAACGTTTTTCTCAGGTAGAGTCAGCGTTCTGGAGCCATACCAGATTACTACCATCTTGTCATTTTGTCTCTGATAAAGTACCACTCCCAATCCCTCCAGTGAGACATCACAGTGGAGGACAAAGGGTTGTGTGAGATCTGGGTACCCCAGGATGGGAGGCTCAATCAGTTTATCAATTAGATCCAACTTGATCCAACACTGAGAACCACGAGATGCCAGAGTGAGGGTCAAGCATGTCTTGGATTCAGGGGATGGGGTGGCAATCAGGGACTCCCTGTAGTCACAACACAGTCCTAATGTCCCATCCTTCTTTCTCACACAAACGACCAGTGAAGCATAGGGATCGTGACTGACTTATCCAACCCTGATTCAGTAGGTCCTGTATATATTATTTGACTTCCTGGTGTAGCGGCTTTGGAACCGACATGTATGTCTTCTTTACTGGGGTGGTGTAATGTAGAGTGACGTGGAGTTTCAAGGAAGGAATTGAACCTATGAATATAACCTATGAAATATTCAATGTAGGCAAACACATGACACTCCTCTCTCAGTAACTGTCTCTCTTTGGACATCACTTAAGTGACTGGGAATCCCACTGAGTTGGCTTCTGTGTTTTTGTCTTGTCACTGTTTACTTGACTTTCCACTTCAGTCGGCACTGTGTTACTTTGTATACTCTCTTGTTGTTTTCTCTCTCACCTATGTTTATCTGTCCTGTTCTAACAGCATAAGTGGTCTTAAATGTTTGTAGGTGACCAAGAACTGTGCCCTGGTTTGTGTTGGCAATGGGGATTGGCACATACATACTGGGGACAGTGATGAGACCCTCCTCAATAGTGTCACCCTGTGGTAGTGTAGGCTCTTCACTGGGGACTAAAAGAAGGTCCTGACCTTAGAAATGGACCCCAGTATCAGCTTCAACATAGACAATGGTGACCTTTTCAGCGGCTAAATTGATTGTTCTTTTTCCTGTGCGCACAATGCCTCCATCTCCATCACTATCTGAGGTCTCAATTAAAAGCATTGACTGTGACTATTTTTTTATCTATGTTTCCTCCGACCTACACCATCAGAACACTGCACAGCATGGACTTAATTTGACATTGGAACGCAACCTTTCCCAGCCTGGCTCATCCACAAGTGACGGAATCGCCAGCTAACAAAGCAGCGTGCCAAGCGTGCCAAGGAAACCCTCTCTTCATGAACTGGTAACTAATTGGGCATATACAGCTAGCAAAGCATAACGGTACACAGCTAAGCACGGGACTGCTTAACTTTAGTCAATGTACATGTATTGATTGATTGTATTTTAAACATCCACTAACGTTACAGTACATCCTATTGACCTTTGAGTTGGATATATATATAAGTCAGTGCATGTGACAGCATCAACAACTGCCTTTACAGAAAGTTTGGTCTGACAAAATGTCATGTTGGGGGTCAAAGGAGAGACACTAGGATGATTCAGAGCTAAAGGTGGCTTCATGAATGAATCTGAAGCTGCTTACTAGGCCTTTTTGCTACTCACATTAATAATATCAAAAACAGAGTGGTAATGATGTTGTAATATTGTAGTAATATTGGTTTTGGCAGGACTGTAATTGTCCAGACCTGGTCCAAAGGCAGGACTATGCAAGAGCTAAACATGCATAAACAGCTTACATAAAGATGTTAAAAAAAAAACTGGCGCAGATCTAACATCCAACCGATATGATTTCACAAAAGTCTTTGGGCACTTTCAGTTTCTCACACTTGAAATCCCTTAAATTGTTGCCATTTCTCTGGAAGTGCAAAACAAAGGTGGCCTAGCTTTACAAAAGAGTCTGCTGAGATCAAGTCAAGTCCAACAAGCCAGGGGAGTGATATGGACACAATGAGCTGCCTTCACTACTACAGCAGGGTGGTGGGAAAATCCACTGTATATAATAGGCAGCATATTCCTATGTATGACATCAGCGGACATGAAAAGGGGCAGCAAACTTCTCATCCCAAGTGGATTCAAAAGAGGTGTTCTTACTGTATTTTTCAGGAGCTGATAAACCTCACAGCCACAACCAAAACTGACTTGGTTTGTGGTTGGTGTTATAGTTTCTCACCAAGTAGTCGGGGTGGGGGAGTCTAGGCACAGGAAGCCAGTTTGGTTTTAAAGCCTCATATAGCACTTTGTCTTAATGGTCTTAAACATATATGCTCTGAAAACTGTTAGAAAGTCTGGTTTCAGTGGAGATTTTCATTGTCCTGGTCTGATCTAAATGTGGTTTCAGAGGCATTTCCAGCATGTCAAGATGTAAACTTGAATGAAGAATATTAATACGTGTAAAAATGATCAGCAGGAATACAAGATATTGGCCCATATTTTATTTTGCTGTGTAACGGAGATGACAGGAACACATTTTATGAAATATCCTTGACACTATGAAAGTTTTTTTAACATAAGTACATAAGTAACATAAGTATAAGTAACATATTTTCAGTTGTGGCTGCGATGTCACAAATGAATGAGGAAATGAGATTTTGAAACCTGAAAACCTGCACCAGAAATCTGAACGACAGGAACAGGATGGAGAGGGAGGCTTTTCCTTTGGAAGGTTACATTAGGATTTTTATGGTGAATGAATTTGAAAAGAGGATTAATTTCAGGTCAGGTGTTCCTGCACTTGGTTTCTTATGTTACCAGTCTCTTTGGCAGGGAGCCAGTCATCATTTGTTGGTGTGATCCCATTTAAAGTTTGGCATCTTCCATGTACATGTAACTTATTAAACAAAAAGAAAGTGTGGAACTTGGCACCTGCAGCTTCCCAATGTGATTATTAAGCACTGAAATTCTTAAGAGAGATTTCCAGGCCCTTATGGCACCCTGCACCCCACCATACTCAAATCACCTTACAGGCTTGCCCAGAAATTGCTGTACTAATCTGTTTGGTCCAATCTGGCATATGGTGTCCTGTGGCCAGCACCGACCAACTGCACCAGCTCAGTGTTTCCAATGGAGAGAAATACTGCTGCAGCGAGTGGGTGGTGGCGGTGTGGAGGGAGGGGGGTGCATTTGCATTGTGGATTAGAAACATATAGGCCCGGGATCAAGTTCAGGTTTTATAAGACCTCACCTTGCTTTTGCATGAAGTAGGCTGGCCCTAATGAGCAACACTGCTTCTTATGAAACCCAGTTAACATAAAGATGCTTGTAGTTGCTCATAGGAAACATATAAATTCTATCTCTCTTAACTTACATTACATCCAAGAAATTATTTCGTTTAATAAATATTTGGCATATGATTTTCACAGGGAACAGGCTGTGGAAACAAATCTCCCTCTGGGACAATAAAGTCAAAATCTAAATCAATGTTCAGTGTTAAAGCTGAGCAATGAACACCTCCTGTTTAATGTCAATGTAGAAATTGCGGCTAAGGGCCTGTGTACACAGAGTTTTTTTCTGTAGGCTAGCTATCCTGTGCGCACCACACACAGACCTCTGATTTACACAAGTTGATCATTAGCAGGTCTATACAGTAAATTCAAGTCAATTGCAGCATTTGCCAGTGCATATTAAAAATCTGTGATACTGCTACTGATGAACACATCAAGCGCTTTAAGTGTAACAAACTGGAGAATGAAGTTTCTCTCACTCAGTCAGCTGCCTTTTGAAAACAGAGTCTGAAATTAATTTGTCACTCAAAAAAAACAAAAAGTTACATTAATATTCAAAATATTTTAGATCTAGTATTTTTGGACAATACATTTATTCATTATTTTACTGTAAAATATTGCACAATAACTTCTGAACAAAAGTATTAGATCAGAACAACACAGAGGCTTCTTGGACTTTTATTGCATACACAAGTCTAAACCGAGTTGTTTTGTTGTTAATAACAGATGAAATCAAGTGAAATGTTTATTTTGTCATTTTCTCAATAACTTTATTACATGAACTCTTTTTACAACATAGTTAATCTTACAGCCATTTTTCAGCCTTCCTCCTCATAGTTTGGGGGGTCCAGCTACCTTCCATCCCTCCATCTTGCCAACTTTTGTGAAGAAGGCCACGGTTCCCAGACCCAGACACGCTGTTGTACCGGTCATAGCACTGTGGGCTGGGGATGGACACACACAACATGGCTTCAGTTAGGCAAGCTTAGCAGAATTTTTACACTTCCTCTGCCATAAAACAATAATAAACATTACTTATAAAAATAATTCAATGAATCAAACAATGACTTTATTTGTCCCCAAAGGGCAATTGGTTGAGTAGCAGTATTGGCACCCTGTTTCTCTGGCAAATTTCTTAAATCTGACACAAAACCCTCCTGTAAATCTGCACGCTATATCTGTTTTCAAACATGTTTGATTTCATTGTAGGCAAAAACAAAATGCACTTGTAGTTGTGGCACCTTGAAGACAAGTCTGAGATGGGAGGAGAGCAGTGGCAAATCAGAGCGCTCGAGGAAATAAGAGGCTCTGAAAAGGGAGGCAGACAGTCCAAAACAAAACAATCACGGCTACAAAGAGTGCAAAGATGGGGACGTTCCACAGACTGTGTGGACACGAGATGGAGAGGAGGCTCATTGAACTCTGGCCCTCATCAAGCTCCATCACTGGGCGGACGTAAACAAACCAGACGTCATTTCCAGCAAGTGACTTCTAATGCTCTGACTATTCATGCAATGACAATCGTTCGCTCCAGTCACAGACCTCTCCAACGAGGGTAATCCTCATCTGAGATCAGTTGTGTGTTTGTGCACCCTCACGTCTACATGACAACAGTCAAGGAAATAAAATGTCTTGCGGTTTGAGCTGCACAGCAAATCTGAGATTTATAAAGTCTTGTAGTCTGCACGTGCCCTTTCCCGGAGAAGAAGTTGTTGCAGTTGCTGCAGATCTGGCCCATCTCTGCTCGACTCAAGCTTGTTAAAACTAAACTGTCATCACAAACAAAGCATAACTTACTTACACTTATTAATCAGAGCATTCACAATATTCACTCACAATCAGCAGGGGGAGGCGCGTAGAAACAGCTGTTTTCGCTCTCTCTGGCAATGGAATTAGGGCCAAACGTTCTATTTACAGCCACGAACCAGGTGACGTGTTCTACTACTACTACTACTACTACTTGCAATGTGTCTGCAGCGTTCTGAAACTTGCCAGTGGGTGTATCGTTTCCATAGCAACGACTCTGTACTTCTGTTCTAACTACCGGCTTTTCAGGCTTTTTTTTGTAGCTGGACATAATTTATAGTGTCTTACAATATGAATGAGGATAGTGATAGTGAGTTACTTGCTACAGTTGCATTTCTAGTATTGATAAACGCCGAAAACATAAAAAAGCGAGCGGGTCGAGATGACCAGCTGACTTCGCTACGAGCTGACTGGCTGTTGAAACAGGTGACGTGCCTTACGTTCTAAAACCAGCCACTGGCGACTCTTCAAGCTGAGTCGCAGGCGGCGCCATCAGCCGGCTTGATTCGAGCTGAGACGGACCAGATCACACCGCTGCAACTTTTCCCTGCAACGTTCTCAAACGGTTTCTCCGGCTGACCGACATATGTAGGCTGAAGTGAAGATTTTTTTTGATGATGATTCACGTGGGTCACATTGTCAGGCCGGAAAATCCAAAATTCCGGATTATTTCGGAAAAGTCACATCCCTGCCTGAATGATGGCAGACCTCAATCGATTTCCAGGTCACAGGCTGGAGGAGAGGGAAAGCCCCCAGTGCCTCCTCTGCCAGGACTGATACTTACTTCTGGCTCCCAGGAAGATCCCAGAGGCGCAGCCCCCGATGAAGTAATTCAGTGGTTCATCTGGGGCGTCACGAGCCTGAGCACTGAGACACGTCGCCATGCCGAAGATGGCTCCCATGGTGGCTGGTACAACACAGACACCCATATCAGCATTACACAATTTGTTGCAATTTGTGGAGTCCAAAGATCAGTACTTTAACACATTTAGACCAAAATGTTTGAGTCACATAACTTGAGATTTCATCAGTGACAGATTCATCATTGTTCTGGCTCTGAACTGTAGAACTTTGGATGACAACAATGAAGTTGAAGTGCCTACTTTCAGCTTTCATTTTAGGATAATGCACCTGTATAATACATTTTAGATACAGCCAAAGCAACCAAGGAGTTAAAGGGAGCGTTCTCGGCTGGCCAAGTCACTCACCTCAACCCAAAACACTCATTCCCATTGCAGAAAGATTTATGCAAATGCAAAAGTGTGTTATTTACCACTAGCCACTGCAACATTTATTTGACTAATAGTTGTGTGCACAAACCAAAAGCTCCCCTTTGCTCTTCTGTCATTCATTTGTGATGTTTTGTTTTAAAGTACATAAGAGAGAAATTTTGTTTAACAAGTCAGTTGTTAAATTAAGTTTCAGATTATTATAATGATTTCTGTGAATTTTTGCTTTAATTTCCAAATAAGCTATGCAGCTAGGCTCTTTATTCAGAATCAACACAGTATACCAGAAGGAAATAATAAGAGTTGCAAATCAATGACATCACATAGCTGTTACTTCAGTGGCTGTTCAGATTGTAGGCTTCCTTAACAAGCAGAGATGGTTTTGGAGATGTGTGCCTGCCAGGAAGAGCACACATCACGGTGTGAAAAATGTCACACATGAATGTTTTCTGAGGAAAAGAGCCATTTAAACATATTAACTTCCCTATTGGGTTAATCAATGATGATAGATGGCCTTTATATTGGGTTATGACGATGCAATCAAGTGCATTATAAGACTTGCTAAAAAAAACACTTGCATACATTTGCAAGGTTTCCATGATTTATCCAGCAGGAGAAATCTTTCACTTTATCATCATTGGGACTATAATGTATGATCTGAAAAATGACACTGTAGACCAGACAACTGTGTACTGTGATTTTCGAATGATAATAAAATAAATAAATAAAAATATTTACCCATGGTAACAGTTGCGCTGGTAGCCCTTTGTAGCGCTGCCAATGCAGAATCAGGTTGGAATGCCACTATGTGATAAGCTGAACCAACCAGGCCTGAAAACACACAAACAACAAACTTGAAATCAACAACAAAAAAAAAGTCAATGCTCATCTAGTGTTAATGTGTGTTGTTAGCCCTCTGTTCGCAGCAACAAACCCGAGGGAACCATACACTGGTTTGTGGAAACAGAAAAAACTGAATCCAAAAACAGGTCCGCAGTAAAATTCGCGCAAATAAAGCAAAACAATATTCGTTTAGCTTAGCGGTTGTTTTGTAACCTGGCCGCAGCTTCCTTCATATCAGTCCTGGGCTAACCTGCTAGCTCAAACACGTTAGCATTAGCTAAAGCATCAACACTAGGTCAGCACAGTTAGTTTGCTTTCACGGACCAGCGCAACAAACTACGTATATGTTTTATCGCTGCTGATATTTACCCAAAGCCGTGGCTAGCTTGGTAGTGATCCATGTTTTTTCGACGCAGTCGCTGCCCTCTTGCAGGTCCCAGTAACCCATTGTGGAATAACCAAGGACACGCTCTTAGGAAGGTAGTTCTCGCGAGAAAGTTATTTTGGCTGCTGGCAACCGGTTTATTGTGCATTACCGTCACCTACTGGATTGGAGTGTGAAGCACTAAAATAGAAGGATAAAAAAACAAACCTGTGCTCAACTGGTTTCGTTATTAGGTAGTTAATAAAATGACTGTCTGCAACAAGGAGACTCTAATGTCACGTTAACTTATCTTGCTTCCTTCAGTCAATACGTTTCCTCCACTCATTATGTGCAGTAAAAGCAGCACATTTGAACAGATTCTGGTTTGTGCACATACTGTTACTGTTACTGGGAGTTTATGAACTGTGTAATTGAGATGTTCTATCAGTCATTCCCATTTCGCCGGCTGGCGAGTCCTTCCACTTGCGTCTGTCTCTGGCCTTCTTCTCCATGGTTCCCCAGCTTTATTGGTGGTGTAGCTCTCTCTCAATGGCCCTGCGCCATGTTATTTTGGGCCTTCCTCTCTTTCGTTTACCCTCTGGGGTCCAATGTAATGAAACTTTGGGAATTGCTGTTGTTTCCATTCTGAGCACGTCCAATCCAGGTCCAACGGCATCTCTGTAATGTTGTATGTATTTTGTCTTTGCTGAGTGATTCTGAGAAGGTTGTTGTTGGAGATGATGTTTGGCCAGAAGATATGTATGATTTTTCGTAGGCATGATGTATGGAAGGTAGATAATTTATGGGTATCCTGTTGTGTTGTTTTCCAGCATTCTGCTCTGTAGAATAGTGTTGACCACACACAGCTTTGGTATATTCTGAGTTTGGTTTTGGAGCTGGATTGGTTAGATTTCCAGATTTGTTTCAGTCTTGTGAATGTTGCATGTGCTTCATTTATCCTGTTGTGAATGTCTTGGCCGGTACCCCCATCGTGGGAAATGGTGCTCTGGTGCTCTGGTGTGTGAACTTATGGGTGTTTTCTGTCATTTTTTCTTTTCGCGTTTGGTGTGTTGATGTTGATGGGCATGACTTTGATTTTATTGTAGTTGATCACCAGTCCAACTTGTTGCCCATAGTCTAGCTGTTTTTTTTCTTTTGTGGATGGTGATGTGTATGTGAGAGGAGAGCTAGATCATTGGCAAAGTCAAGGTCTTCAAGGGTAGAACAGAGAGTCCATGAACTTCCTCTCACCTGGTCTTCTGTTGTTCTCCGCATTACCCAGTCTATGGTGAGGTTGAATAATAGTGTCGACATTACACATCCCTGGCAGACTCCAGATTCTACCGCAGAGTTGGTTTTGTTTGGCCCTACAGTGCAGGAAAGGCTGTTGTAAATCTCTTGGATGATGTTGACAATATGAGAGGGAATACCGTAACTTCTGAGGATCTTCCAGAAGCTATCACAGTCGATCCTGTCAAAAGCCTTCTGGACGTCGATAAAAGTTTATGTATAGTTGTTGTTGCCATTCACTACACTGCTCAATAATGTCCCTTAGAGCAAAGATCTGGTCTGTGGCCTGCCTTTCCTGAGTCATGCTTGTTCGCCTCTTGAGCATTTCATCAACAGCTGATGTCATTCAGTGTATGATGATCTTGCTAGGAACTGACAGAAGTGTGTGTTATAACCTTACACTGATGACACCCCACTTCTGCTACCAACATACCTTTTGTATTTTGTAAAGATGTTTCCTGTTTTCATCATCACAGCAGTATTGTATGTACACCGTCTTTAAAATTCCAGGAGGGTATAGAGAATCTGTATTAAATTAATGCTCCCAGGAGGAGTTAGTGAATGTTTTGAGTGAAGGGTTTATTTAACAAGTCATCTAAGAGTAGAGAGATGACAAGCTGCTGCTTGCTGCTTGCTGCAACCCATCAGTGACCGTATGCTGCCTCCGTCTGCTTTAATGGCCTATCAACCAGGCCATGTGTGGCCCAACAAACCCATCAGCATTTTTCAACAGCAGGATTTGGAGGATCAAACAACAGGTTTGTATGTTTTATGAAAATTCACCGCAAGGATACACAGCTTTAAAACAATTTATAAACTTAACAATGTTACGGTTCCCAGCTTTAACAGGTTATTTACACTTCAAGGAAAGTAACCCCAGAGTCAAAGTGTAATTCAGCAGCAGAGCTCCGCCTGCTACATGTGGTGTTCAGTCAGCCATAAAAATGTCATTAGTCTGGGTGTCCCACGATTGAATCTTTTGGAGGAATCACTTTTTTGACAGGAAAACGATCCAATATAAACATACTGTATATGGTCAAATGGAAGCTTCAAGTGAGAGTCTGATTCTTAGGGATGATGTCCTATCCGTGCTTTACATTCACATAAAAAAGACATTATTTCTTCTTCCAGAACTGGCTGTATTTGTCAGCTTTGAAGTCGTCCTCATAGTGGATGGCCGTCTGTTTTTTCAGCGTCTTCACCTCTCTCTTTTTCTGTCGAGCTCGACGCTCTTCTTCAGACAGAGTGGACAGATTGACTGGCATCTTTTAAAAACACATGAAGAAACACCAATAAATGTACAAAACATGAAATATGAATGAACATACTCATGGAGTCATATGCTATAGGACCAGTGCACCTTACTATCTTGAGCGAGCAGGTTATGATTTTTGCGCTGTGTGTCTGTTAGTTGTCAGTATTTACAGGGTTGGGTTAGGGTTGTGACAGAGCAGGATGTTGCAAAAACCTGTTTTAAATGAAAAGATTTACTTAAATATTATGAATTTCAGTTTATTCATCATGGGGAGAACTACTCAACTAGTGAAAACAGCTATACAATGTCCTCTGTGGCTCTGGCAGAGCTTTGTCAAGTCTGAAAAAATAACCCTGATGACGTTAATAAGATGTCATCAGGGTTATCTCAGCTTTGGCTTGGATACTAAAAAATGATAACAGAACTCAACCTACACAAGGGACTAAATGTCAGCATCTCGGCCTCGGTTGTTTTAGTTTTGACCACTGCTTTTTTAAAATGTGTCTCTGGAAGTCCCCACATTTAGAGAGATGCCAAGATCAAAAAGTGGCTGATGGTATGCCACTCTTGTTCTAGTGGCAGATGTTGATTCTGAGGGGTATGTCACTGTTGGTTTGTGGCACGCCAATGTCATTTTACTGGCTCAAGGCACTTATAAACAGTAAACTTATGTTCCACTGTCATGCCGTTGGACAGTGGTATCTACCAATGAAATAGAGTGATAAGCCCTTTATAATTCCCACACAGCATATCATAATAAGTGGCATATGTCAATAAGAATCTGTATATACCTGTGAGAAGTGGTATATGACAGTGGAACATGCTTAAAAGAAGAAAACTAGCACATTTATCTCATGACTGTCTATCACTGTGTGTATTTTGATGCAGATTCAGATCCCAATTCAATTTTTTAAAACTGTCTGCAAATGCACTTTGTCAGCCATGTTACCATAATTAAGAAGAATGGACAGAACTATGACAATAAAACCCATGTTGAAAATTGAATTTTAACTTGAATGTATTCTAAAGTGACAATTCCATTTTATTTCTCACAAATCAGTAGCTATTAAAAAACTGTATGTCACTGCATAGAGCACAGAGTGAAGGAGATGGTGTACTAACCATGATGATGCGTCTGGGTTCTTTGTATCTGATGTTTATTGTAGCTCCATCAGGCCTGACCAGCACCACAGGGTACAGTCTCTCATATTTCTGCCGAGCACAGCGCACCACTGACGTCCTGTTGGAGTTGAGCTGAGGCCTTTGAGTGTGGAGCAGTGAAGCCTGGCCGAGCCCTGCAGTGTGTGCGCGGAGTGGCAACACTGACAGGCAACCTGTACGGGTGAACACAGGGCAAACACACCTGCCCGTACAAACACACGACCACCATTTCCACACACAAAATATACTGTAAATGTCGGATGTACCACTGCCAAGACAAGCTTAACAGACACTTAAGTCTGTTTCCTTCATGTAAGCATAAAGCAAGTTAGCTACCTTGTGTTATTTGACAATAAGCAATTCAATATTTGACTGACAGTTTAGCGAAATTTGACGTTACAGAATATTTGAACACGAACCCTAGCGTTACTTGTCAGAACTCTCTTTAGCAAGCATGCATTTCCAAACATTAATTTGCGACTCTTACCATGATAACAGACTCCGTGGAGTGCAAAGCTTCGTTAACAACATGTTTGCGATTATGGAAACAGTGAATCAAAACTCCCGTTAATGGTCTGACAGCAGCCGAGTGCAGTCACATACCCTGACAGGAAGTACCATGCTAGCAGTTCTCTTTATACATCCATGCTAGAAGGTCAATACCTAGAGTTCACAGAGTAAATGTCCTACTGAAACAATGTAAATCGCAGATTCGTTCCGACAAATTCAGCTGGGGCGGGAGTGGAAAGGAGCGCTCTGTTTGAAACAGTTTAATGTAATATTTTTATTTATTTATTCATTTTTTGACTTGGCGGTTGGTATAGTTATGGGGAAACGAAGCTTTTTGAAGCACTGAATCACTATGAAGCAATTGTGTTGAAAATGGTTCACTGTCACTGTCGAAGCATTTGAAAGTCAAAATAGCGACATCTGCTGGCCAAATCCTTGGTATTACAGTTGTATGATAGATTAAATCTGAGACCATGATGAGACAGTTAGTTGGAATACCAGTGGTTTCACTGCTTTCATTATTACTTTGTTCAGTAAAGCTTGTATTATAAAAACTGATCACTTTCAAACGGAGTCTTCTGCTTTGTTTTTAAATACTGTGGCAGATTGACAAGAGTCACATTCCATATTCAAACCAGCATGACACCTCTCTGACAGGAGTGTGACGAAGAAACAAAGCCTTGTAGGCCTATTTATTTGCATAAATGAAAAAATGAGGGCCTTGAGAGAACCCTGAAGTGGACTGCAGAGAAATCTTTTTTCAAATACCTGTTTTATGTTTAAAATCTTTACTTGAATAACCCCCTCTAGCCAGCATGTACTCTGTTTATGGTAATTTTGTGACTGTAAGAGCAAAATGTATCATTACCATATATATGCATGCAATATCCTGTTGCATATTGCATTTTGCTATTTTCCTGTGTGAAAGTTTTAATCTTACCCGAAGTACCATGGTGTCCTTAGCATGGTTGATTTGTGAGAAAGAAACTTGCCTTGCTAAGGGGAAGTGATAAGGGAACAGTCCATCCTTCACTGGACTGAAGGAGGAACTGAAATAGGGCAAGTTGGCCCAAAGATGGCTCTCATACCAAAATAATGACAGTTACCTGTACCTGCAAAATGTATCATTATGAGTGTTATGTATATGTAATTATATGTAATGTAATTATGTATTTTAAAGGGCTGCTGCTAGTTTTTAAATCGCTCAATAATCT
>LKNJ01007269.1:0-13185 GCA_002120245.1 Maccullochella peelii
ATACACCCCACCACCGCAGAGTCATCAGAGAACTTCTGCAGGTAGCATGATTCAGAGTTATACTGGAAGTCTGAGGTGTACAGAGTAAACAGGAATGGAAACAGGACAGTCCCCTGTGGAGCTCCTGTGTTACTAACGACCACATCAGACAGCCGCACAAACTGGGGCCTATCTGACAGATAGTCAGCGATCCAGGAGACTGTAGACGTGCTGACACCCATCCCAAGCAGCTTTTCACTCAGTAGAAGTGGTTGGATGGTATTAAAGGCACTGGAAAAATCAAAAAACATGATTCTCACAGTGACACCACTACCATCCAGAGTGAGCGCACTGCAGCAGGTTGATGACGGCATCGTCCAAACCCACATAAGGCTGATAAGCAAACTGAAGACGGTCTAGAGCAGGTTTCACCTGTTGTCCAAGGTGGGCCAGAACCAGTCTCTCCAGTACTTTCATGACATGTGAAATCAGGGCAACTGGTCTGAAGTCATTGAGGCCAGATGGGGTGGTTTTTTTAGGTACTGGTGCTAAACAAGATGTTTTCCATAGCACCGGTATCATTTCCTGCACCAGACTCAGGTTGAAGATGTGTTGCAGGATACCAGACAGTTGGGTAGCACAGGAATTTAAGACCCTCAGAGTCAAGACCCTCAGCAAGTCTACGGTCTCCTGGATTGCTGAATACATGTCAGGTGGATAACTTTGTGGAGCATAAACATAATGGGTGAGGAGGTTGGAACTGTTGAGCAATACAAGTACTTGGGTGTCCACTCAACAGACTGGACTGGAGGACCAACATAGACGCTGTGTACAAGAAGGGGATGAGCAGACTCTATTTTCTGATGAAGCTCAGATCTTTCAATGTATTAAACAAGATGCTGGAGATCTTATACCAGTCTGTGTGTACCAGTCTCATTTTTGTACACCTGTTCTCATTGCTCCTTTCGTTATTTTCTTTTACTTTTATTTCTTCTTTATTATTATTGTATTCAGTCTTGTTCTGCAGATCTGAAATTCTGCTCTTTATTTTATATTTGTTTTATTTCTTTTTTATTGATATTATGCAGATCTGCAATTGTGCTTTTAGTTTTTTTTCAATATTTTTATTGTATTGTTGATTGTGCTGCTGCTGTAACAAGACAATTTCCCTCACGGGATCAATAAAGGACATCTATCTATCTATCTATCTATCTATCTATCTGAAAACTCCCAAAATCTTTTGAGTGGACTTTTGAGCTTAGATTATTTGGTTACGCATGTATTAATTGAGAGCCTCCGATAATTAAATATTCATGGTGTGGGGTCATTATGGCCAGCCTGACTCATTTAGATTTTATTGAGTTTTGACCTGGTAAAACTTAAATGTTTTTGCTTTCAAATCTCAAGTCAGGTCTTTGGAGTGAAGTCAGACTAAGTCGAGCCTCCAAGCAGTAAGGCACAGGTCAAGTCTAAAGTCCTTATTTTAGTGACTTAAGTGTGACTCAGGTACAAGTGTCATGGCTTTGCTTCTGGCTCGGAGGAATTTATTTTTAACATCATGATGTGTGGCCTACTCTGTGACACCACCCTGGCTGTTGTTTATAACACACTCTGGTTGCTTCACACTTCCTGTCCTGTGGGTGGAGTCTCTCAATCCAGATATTGTTCAACGCAACTGTCAACCACAGACGAGGGCTGCATCTTCCTGTTACTGGTGAGTTTGCTTTTATAAAGAAATAGTTTGTTTTAGTAAAGTAACGTTTTTTTTTAACTCTGTTATAACCCTCTTCACTTTTTTATATTATTACATGAAAAGCTGGTGATGTTGTGTTTCAAACAAAGTCTGATGAAGGATAAAATAAACCGTATTTGACATCATCAAACATTTTGTGAAGAAGTATATTTTACTTCATAGTGTCATATCAAGTCAGAGAAGTCAGACTACTATAATGTGAATCAAATGTGTACATAGCCACACCACTGCTTTGTGACAGTCTGGGAATCCATATTAAGCCACACGAGGAAGAGAAGCTTCTTGATTTCTGGGAGGAAGTTGACTTAACTGACGCATTTATGGGAAAAGATACCAATAATTGTATTTTCAGTTTGGTTTCTCAATCCAGAACCATTTAATTACATTATGTGAAATTGATGTTTAAACACATTTTTACACATCTTCAGTTAAAAATTTAAAGACAGGAGAAACTTTGTGTAGGCTCTCATATCTGACAGCAGATCAAGATATTAAATATTTAAATTGTCTGATATGTTTACACTCATAGAGTCACCTGTTTTTATGAAGTAAGAAAAATATGATGCTGTTTATTAATGCTTTGCATTTCATTTCATCAATAAAAAAACTTCCACCATTTACATGAACAACAGACCTAACACATCAAATAGAGAATAGGCACCGCTGTACTCTGTGCTCCCCTGCAGTTAACAGCAATAAAGAATCACCTTTCACTTTCATGATAAAGCAACATGATGAAGTATCTAAATATACTGGTTTCTTTGCTAACCCTGCAGCTGCTTTTTTATTTAGTAAAGTTAGAGGTTGTCGTTCATTTTTTTTCCTACAATACCTGTTTGTGGTCGCTAAAGTATGATGAGCATGAGCATTTTTTTTGGTTATGTTCAGGCACTCACTTGTGCTTTGTATGCCCACCATCCACCCATGACCTCCTCCAACTTTTGTAAACTACAAAAACCTATAAACTTGTTGACTGGAAAAAACACTGCCAGTCCAAATAATCCATGCAGCAATTATGTTTCCTCCAGAATGTATTTGGCAAAATCATAATTTCTAGAGAAAGGACGGCATAAAAATAGACAGAAAATAAAGACAAGAAACACAGTTACAGTGCTGTATTTATTATTATTTCACACATATTTAGATTAAAAAGTATCCAAAATCATGGTGAACTGAAGATTAGCATTGTAGCTAAAAGCAGCTTCATCATGTTTGGTTCTGACTCAAGCAAAGATGGATTACTGAACCACCTGGGTGGGATTAAACATTCGACATAGAACCCCGCCCTGTTCTGCAGGCTGCAGCCGGGTACATCTCAGTGGTGTGGTTTCACAGGGCCTCCCAGTGCAGTTTTTTTTTTAAACTCAACATACTTCAAAGTGAACCCTTTTTATAAGAGTAAAGGTAACATGAAACAAAATTCTGTGCTATTATTCCTTCCTGGCTTAAGATCTCAGGTCCCACAGAGTGCACCCCAAATGCAGAGCGACTATTTTAACTTCATAGCTCACCTGGCTCTCACTGCTCTCCACACTCGTTTTGATTCTGATGTTTGGATTGCTTTTTGATCAGACTAACCTGTGTAAGATGGCGGATGAAATGTGACTACTGTAAATACTGCTCATAGGTGTGTGTAATGCTGTTTAAGGTAAGCATACTGCTGTTTTAGCTGTGCATGATGTAGTAGTGCTGTACAGTGTGCACCTTGTTAACAAGTTAAAAATGCACACAAACACTTACACTCTTATACCTGATCTTTGTCATGCTCATGTCATGTCCATGTAAAGCACATTTATGCAACACAAAGGAAACGTGCAGTACAATTCAACTTGAACTAGAACTGCTGTGTGTGTTGTAGTGTGGCCCATATGAGCATGTCAGTGATCAGGGCCTCCCGTGCGAAGTCCACAGAGGGCCTTCCACTGTTGCATTTATGTTTCATGGTGGCTGGCAAACAATGAAGTGAGGCACCACTACTACGTAATGTGTTAATTAAAATCTGTGGTCATTTCTGTGGCCACAATAATCCACCAACTGCTACCCCAACATCTGTCCATCTAAAATCTCCTTTGACAATGTGTAATTTGGGCTAGTGCTGTGTACTGTACTCAGTAATTTTAACCAAAGGAAGCAACAGCAGAAGAATTAACAAAGAAGCAAATATCGATGCATACAAGATATACCTTCTGCTTTCTTATGAACACTTTTTCTGTCTGAATCACAAAGAGGAAATGTACTGATGACACAACACTTCACTGTTCCCTTCTACCATTTATGGTGTTGACACAGAGTGCAACACAAGCCTCAGGGAGCTACAGGAAACCTTGAACTCATATTCAGTATTACACTTGTTAGCCTGAGCTCTGACAGTGGGGGGATGTTTCACACACATCAAAAGAATAACTTTTTCATATGTAGTCCAATTTTAGTTGCAGTAGTGAGTCACTCATAGATAGATAGACAGATAGATAGATACCGTAGGTAGGTACTTTATTGATCCCCCAGGGGAGAAATTTCTACATTACAGCAGCCAATAGAAATACAATATAAATTAAGGAATGAAAAAACTGTACATGCAGTAACGTACAATGTGCAACATAAGGACAGTGCCAAAGAGAACAGACAGTGCAAATACTAGACAAAATACCATACAGCACAACAAAAACACAGTGCAACACAAGACACCAGTAAACAAGTCTCTGCCACCTCCTCTAGAGAGCCAAGATTGGTCCCCAGCACAGAGCCGGCCTTCCTGATGATTTTATTGAGTTTGTTTGCGTCCCCCGCCTTGATCCCAGCACCCCAGCACACCACAGCGTAGAACAGGGAACTGGAGACAACAGTCTGATAGAACATGTGCAGCAGTGAGCTGCACATGTCAAAGGACCTGAGCCGCCTAAGGAAATAGAGTCTGCTCAGGCCCTTCTTGTACCATGGTGTTTTCAGCCCACTCCAGTCTGTTGTCCAGGTGGACTCCCAGGTACTTGTATGACCCCACCGTCTCAACCACCAGTCCCCCGATGGATACAGGAGTTGAGGGAGTCCTACTCCTCCTGAAGTCCACTACCATCTCCTTCGTCTTGGTGATGTTGAGCTGCAGGTGGTTCTTCTTGCACCACCCCACAAAGTCCTCCATCACGCTCCTATACTCCCCCCCCCGTCCATCCCTGATGCACCCCACAATGGCCATGTTGTCAGAGAACTTCTGCAGGTGACAGGTGCCAGAGTTGTAACTGAAGTCGGAGGTGTACACAGTGTAAACAGGAAGGGGGACGGCACTGTTCCTTGAGGAACCCCAGTGCTGCACTCCATCCGGTCTGACACACAGTCACGAAGACGCACAAATTGTGGCCTTCCTGTTAGGTAGTCCACAACCCAGGAGACCAGGGGGGCATCCACCTCCATCTTCCTCAGCTTCTCCCCCAGTTACTGTGGCTGTATGGTGTTGAACGCACTGGAGAAGTCAAAAAACATAACTCTCACAGCACTCCCAGCCACATCCAAGTGAGAGTAGGCCCTCTGAAGCAGGTAGATGACAGCGTCATCCACTCCGATGAGGGGCTGGTATACGAATTGGAGGGGGTCCATGGAGGTGCTGACCCGTGGTCTGAGGTGCGAGAGAACTAGCCTCTCCAGGGTCTTCATGACGTGGGATGTGAGCGCCACCAGTCTGAAGTCATTAGGGGCAGTAGGATGCCCCTTTTTGGGCACGGGGACCAGGCAGGAAGTCTTCCACAACACCGGGACCTTCCCGAGGCGCAGGCTCAGACTGAACAGGTGCTGAAGAAATCCACACAGCTGAGCGGCACAGCTCTTCAGCACCCTGGGGCTGATACCATCATACCAAGGGTTTTTGATAAAGCCATTGACAATTTGACAACACACATCTAAATACAATGTGCACCCTTTTCTACAAGTTTACAATTCATAAGCATCGAAGCAAAAAAGTTCTATTTCTGCTGGTTAGCATGTTCTGAGTATGGACAGACTTAAATGTGGCCAGAGTTAGTGACCCTGTTGTCTATGTTGTTTACACCTATCAGTACTCACAAGATCTGAACAGATGGAAGTAATGATCACTCTCTTGGACTTTAGATTTGCTAAGCCTTTCATTTGGCATTTTTGACATTATGTAAGAATTATTTCGCCTTTGGTTGACATCACAAATGCTGGTGAGGTAATAAAGTTGATCAAAGGAAGGAGAGGTCTCCAAACAGAGGCACAGATACACCTAAAACCCCTGTAGTGTCTATGTGGCCCACCAGAGCCCTGGGTTCAGTTCCAGACACTGTTGGCAGGTGGAAAGAAAGTGAGTGATGGTGTCCTGGTTTTTGCACTAGGAAGTTTAACTGGTTGGGGAAAGGGTGGCCTGGGGCCAGATGTATAAGGCATGCGTATGCACAAAAACCATGCGTAGGCCTTTTCCCACACATGAATGGTATTTATAAAAGAAGAATGAGGGCACCTCCTGCAGACTTCAGACCAGCATACACACAGTAGAGATAGCTGTGGGTGATATGATGAACATGGACTATATGGTGAGAAACGGAACTTACAGTAGAACATTGTTTGCCACTTTGACTGTGGTATTGTTTTTGCAGTCGACAAAGTCCTTAGCACATTTAGAAACCACAATGTGAAATGTGAAATGATTCACGAGTGATGAATTTGATTAGTCTTTCACATTTTTAATTTAGATTTGAGCCGTCATTTCTCTGTGTTAATCATCTTTTCCATTGATGCTGATATTGGAAGCACTTTGTTAAATGTCAGAAGGATCTCATATTGAAACAGACACAATGATGCCTGAGATATCACTATGATGGTTTACAGGTCCATGTGATGAATTAGATTTATAAAGCTGTGTGTATGCCTGGTTCTGTTTTATAAATCTCCTGTAACACTGACGAAAATAATGCATCTGCATATTTCTGTCATGTGCGTACACATTTTTAGTTGTGAATCTACACAGAGTTTTATGCATCTGGTCCCTGGTGTTGGTAGGTATGAAGAAGTGGGTGACATCTCTGTATGGTGTCAACACCCTTCCCTTGATAGAGGAGTTGAGAGAAACAGGAACTGTGATACACACTGAGAATCAACAAAAACAGAAACAACAAAATTAAAAAGATAATGGGCGGAACAAACAATACCACACAGGCACCAGTCCTATCACATATGCTTCACTGTTTAACCAGTCAGAGTTTGGTCTGAGGAACAGGACTGCAGAGTTTGGAGACATGCAACTCTGTGATATTCTATAAGCTAAGTTTCCCAAGAACATTGTCTCAGCTTAGTACTGGTTAATACCAAAAATATTTCTAACTCACCTAGTTTCTAGTGCAGAAACCAGGACACCGTCTTCCACAAGCTTCGCACTGGCTCAGCATTTTGATTACAATAGGCATGTACATACGTTATCCATTTTTATTACATGTTTAGTACGTGTTTTTTGGAGTTATTACAGTTTTAGGGTGAGTGATCAGGATTTATGTTTAATTACAGCTATGTACAAATCCCCCCATGGTTTTGAGGTTTTCTAGTAATTTCACTGACTGAGTTAAACAGGGGAAACTAGGGATGTTAAAATGTGTGTTAGCAAACTTTCTACCAGTGACTTATAATCAATTACCTAGTTGCGAGGTTAAATGGCTTTGGTGTTGGTGAAGATTCTGCATACATTTAATTAGTATTTAAAACAGTAGTGGCAGCAAGCTACCAGCAGGGTGCTGGCCAACCATCGAAACAAAATGACAAATGGGAAAGTTTTTGCCACCCCAAAGTGTACATTTGGGAAACCTGACCACCCTATACAGATGTATTTGTAATAGATTAAAGGGTGGGAACAAAGATGGAAATGCCCCATTTGGGCATGACAACGACATATAAAAAAAAAAAAATCAAAGCTCTGACAAGTTTAGAAAAAAACTGTCCCCAATCTGACCCACTTTCACAGAGGATGTCAAATCAGTCAATCCTCACACCATCCTCACCTGAGTTCTTTAAAAACAACTAACTTTTTTCCAGATGCCACCAAGGGGAAGTGGTGATGTACGCTTATTCAAGGCCCCACCCATTCGGTGTGCGCAAAATGGTGGTCTCTTGGACCATTCATTTGGTTGATACAGTACACAAGTTGCACATTTTCCTATGGCTTATATGCAAATGTCTATTGACTTATTATATTGCTATTAGTAATATTATTATTAATATCAACATCATTACCATTACCACTACTATTACTTTACATCTGTATGTAGATGTTACAACTGTACTGTACTACTGTATGTTCTCTTTCCTCCTGCTCTCGCTCTCTCCCTCTCTCAATTCAATTCAATTCAATTAGCTTTATTGGAATTAATGTAACAGTGACAATATTGCTGATGACATTAAAACATTAATAATAAGAATAATAAAAATTTAAATAAAAAAATTTAAATAAAAAGGTTTCATAAAAAATACAAAAAATACTCTCTCCATGCAGAAAATGCAGAAAACATTACTATATGAGAATCCATTCATTATTTAACTCCAAATCTGGGGTGGATATTTACTTTAATTGAAAAATGAAGGTAATTTTAAGGTACGCGTTTTTAAATACCAAACAGTCTTAAGGTATTTGGTATGTTTTCCGGGGTAAATTAAAGATTAACTATTTGTATTTTAAGGGATCTTTTCTTCATAGTGACAGTCAGGACAATGTTGTACTTTATGGAAATGTCACGATTTTTATTTTGATCTACTGAATGTTGCTCTAAGAGAGAAAATGTCTGTCTTTTTTTGTTTGTCATCAGGAAATGGATCAGTGTTTACTGTTTCTTCTGCTCCTGCTGATGGGTAGAAATGGTAAGTTTAAAAAAAGTTAACATTGCATTATTTATTTGCAAATCTAGGGGTTACTCTTAGTAACAAACATCCAGAAAATATCACCATCACCAATTAAAAGCCAAAATAAAACAGTCTCAATAATTAAGAATGTTCAGACCAAGTGATCATTCAGTTTCATTTGCAGTAAGTCTAGTGAGCCTTGTTCTTAAAGTGGCAAACGCTGGTCATAGAAAAAAAAAAAACAATCAGGCACTCTTAGGCAAAAAGAGGAAGGAAGGAAAAATGATATTCAAAGCCTTTATTTAGTCAGGTATAACGGTTTGAAAAGTCAACCGGGCTTGACCTCACAGGGTCTTCATCAGAGCAGGAATAATAAAGACAACACATTGAACACACCTAGAGATGAGTGAGTGAACATACACGCACCATCAGAAGCAACAATCTAGATTATACTGCAGAGGGAAACCTTTCAATTTGTAAACTATTAATATTACATTTATATATAATTATATGCCAATATTAAATCAATGTGATGCTTTGAAGGCATAATAAATACATTGCCAATGAATATTAGGTTAGGAAATACCATATTTGACTGATTTTATGCGATTTCTGATATAAACCACGCCCATTTCCGGGCTTCTATCTGAATACAGATAGATACAGATAATGACATCTTTGTACACCTCTATGTACGATCGTGTAGGGGACAGCCACGTGCCGTGATTTATGAGGCAAACGCATCATTAATAGGCTACCTCTGAATACAGTTTCATTACCAGTGACCGATTTGCCAAACATTGTTCTCCGTTTTTACTCTTTTTATTTCTCTTACTTGCTATATTACAGCCATTATTAAAACACAAGGCCGAATAGAATGGTGTATAACAAATGTTTATTAGGTTGTGTGGCAACTAGGCGGTTTCGGTCAGGATGAGGGGTTACGGGATGGTAGGAGGTGGACCCAAATGCAGACATTACTCAGAGGTTGAAGTAAATCAACAGGTTTATTGAACTTACTGGTGGAGATGGCAGGCAAACAGACATGTAAACGCAGGTAAGTCCAAAACACAGGAACACAAACAAATCCAAAAGCTGGCAACATGTAAATAGTCCAACACGAGGTAATCCAAAAAACAAGGTGACCTAAATTCACAGAACGAGGAACATGGAGCGACGTACAAAGCACTAGGAACATAACGCAAGGAAACATCTAACAGTTGGAAACGATCCAACAAGACACAAAGGAACACACAGGCATATAAAGGGTGGAGCTGACGAGGAAACTAGAGACAGGTGAGTAATGGGGAGCAGGTGAACCTAATCAACGGCAGAGTCACCAGGAAGCGGGAACACAGAAGAAACAAGATATGACTTCAAAATAAAACCCTAAACAAAACACCAACAAAAACAAAATCAGACAAAGTCCATGGATCCTAACAGTTTATAGTGTGAATTTTCTGAACTAATGAGGTGATCGCTGCACACATGCAGTTTAAGACTCAGGCATCAGTACTCAACACAGGACTTTTGGTAGTATAGATACTACAGGTGCCCACCCCTACGAAATACTATATTTTTATACGAGGTATACATAAAAAAATGTATTTGAATTATTTGTGTCCACAGCCCATTTCAGTTTTAGAATTTGTGCTGATTTTATACTTTCTTTATGATACTAAGTTGCATACAGTTTGTGTTTTTCTTTGCAGGATTGTGTCAACAAGAGGAAGTTTGCTCCAAGTCTGTGATCAACTCCTGTGGTGACTGTATCAGATCTGGGCCATACTGTGTGTGGTGCAAACAGCTGGTGAGAAACAAAGTTAATGTAACTCATACTGGCCCTGTTCAGGTGTTTACATATGGCATGTATTAACATACAACCACAGCTCAACTTTTTAGCAACAGCTGCATATAATGTTAGCAGCTTAGCCACCTCCTGTCCATATTGATGTGAGTTCAGGTTCATTTCACAAGCCCTGTCAGTGACAGAGACAGCAGTCAAACACAGTGTTCAGTATAACCACACTTGAAGATCGTTGTGTAAAATAAGCTTAGCTTTAACTGATTCTGTATGGGTCATATATATATATATCCATTCATCCATTATCTATACCGCTTATCCTCAGAGGGCCGCGAGGGGGCTGGAGCCTGTCCCAGCTGAGGTGGGGTGAGAGGCGGGGTAGTGTCGCCTAGTGCTTACTCATGGTGGGAATTGTTGGGTCTCTGTAATTATAAAGAGTATATCTAGACCTGCTCTATATGAAAAAGTGCCCTGAGATAACTTTGTTATGATTTGGCGCTATATAAATAAAACTGAATTGAATATATGAATATGTTTCCATAGTAACTTCATGAGTAGTCTGTATTTACAAATCCAAATGTGGCTTGTCAAACATCTACATTTAACTATAGTTCAGAAATATGAAATATGAAACACACCCTTTATGATCACTGCAAAGCTCTGTGAACTCTGTTGCCTCAAACTTTAACCACAACAACTCTGTGTGACTTTTATTCAAATGAAATGATGAAATATAACTCTGGATTTGACACTTCTTCTATTTTTACATGTGTGCATTTTATCTGACATGAAACTAGCTGCCTCAACAGTCAGTATTAATGCATCTACATGCTACCAGGACTGAGAATAGCATATTTTCTTCCTACCAATATTGTGTCTGTTACAGGCTGTGACTACTACACTCCTTCATCTGGGCATAATCCCTCCTTCCTCCTTCCTTCCTGGAATGCTTTTAATGTGAAAAATCTACATAAAGTGTTGTTTCATTGCCGGTAATGTCACAGAACAGTTAGTACTGGTAAAATTATTTGCTATTTGGTCTAGGGGATTTAATTACCACTGAATGCCTTGATTGCCAACCCTCAGGCCTTACCTGAACACCAGCAGGCTCTACCTGCTACTAGCAGTTGCTCCACTCTTCCCCTGCAGTGTCACTCACTGAACTGGGTGGTTGGAGCCAGGCCTGGCATCCTCTCAGAGTCTGTTTCAGTTAATTTAAGTTAACAAATAGACGCAGACAGAAATTAAGCCAAAATACTTCAGGGATGAGGGTTATCATTCATTGTCCATCACAGTCTCAATGAAAATTTTCTCTTTGCATTTGTATGTAGCATGCCAAAATTTTCAGTAAGACCCGCCTTCTTGAAGCTTGTCAACCAATCAAAAATGACAAATTACAACCTGTGGATGTGACAGAAACTTGACTGAAAAAATGGTGTGCACAGACTGGAAATGATTAGTGAACAAAAACAGTATTTGTGTTAAAAAGTGTTTTCAGCAGAGTGGTATGGCGTACATTATACTGAATGCCATTATAGTACAGGTAGTTGAGACTCTGGCATTATTTGAATACTGGCTTTTATTTGAGAATTTAGAGTATACTGTAGTTTGTTAAAACCTTATGCAAGGGAGTAATTGTATGCAAACAGATGAGTGAACTTAAGAATCGTCTTTTATACAAAAGATATACTTATACTACTTATCTCTGTTTGTGTGTTGCATCCCCTTTGTACAGAATTTCACCAAAGTAGGTGAGCAGGAGGCAGCACGCTGTGACACCCAAGCTCAGCTAGTAGAGAGAGGCTGCAAGGCGGAAGAAATCATCTCCCCTCAGAACTATGAAAACATTATCAAGAAAGATCCTCTTTCCGTGTCATTCAATCAGCAGGAGCCTGTCCAGCTGAGTCCACAGAAGATTAGCCTGAGACTGCGACCCGGTTAGTGAAATCAGTTACCTTTGATAATACTTACCCTTGATAATTGAAGGAATGTGGTGTTTGGTTTCCAGATCAGAGTAAAACCAGAGCAGTTACCTGTGTGCAGGGTCATTATATGGATTTGTGCAGAATTGGTCTGGTCATACAGTTGTGAACAGAAGTTTACATACACTCATCATGGACATGAATGTCATGGCAATATTGGGCTTTCAATGATGTCTTTGAACTGTTATTTTTCTGGGGCAGAATGATGACACAACATACATCTTTAATAGAAGAAAACCCCAAGAATTTGGTGCACAAGTTTTACTTCATGTTGTGTTTTCTACAATCAACACAGAGTCAAATTTATACATACAGGGTCAAAAATATACATACAGCACACCTAATATTTGGTGGAATGCCCCTTAGCAAGTTTGAGCATGAGCAGACGCTTTTGGTAGCCATCAACAAGTTTCTGGCAGAATTCTGGATGGATATTTGACCACTCTTCTTGGCAGAATTCGTAGAGTTCAATTAAATTAGTTGGTTTCCTGGCATGGACCTGACTTTTAAGCATGGGCCACAAATTTTCAGTAGGGTTGAGGTCAGGACTTTGGGAAAGCCATTCCAAAAGCTTAATGTTAGTCTGCTTTATCCATTCCACAACCAGCTTTGATGTGTTTGGGGTCAGTGTCCTGTTGGAACACCCAATTGTGTCCAAGTTTCAACCATCTAGCTGATGGTTTGATGTTATGCTGAAGAATTCTGAGGTAGTCTCTTCTTCTTCATTATTCCATCCACTTTGTGCAATGCACCAGTTCCACTGGCAGCAAAACAGCTACAGAACATGATGCTACCACCACCATGCTTAACAGTTGGTACAGTGTTCTTGGGGTTGAATG
>LKNJ01007270.1:0-13185 GCA_002120245.1 Maccullochella peelii
TTTGGATTATGATATTTTACTTTAATTTTACGGTTTTTGTTTGGCAGCCGCAGCTGCCAGTCATTTGACCGTTTTTTTTACGGTTTTTTTTTTTACAGTGTATATAATTATTCGGTGGCACCTTCCAGGCTCCAAACTAACCATAATAACCACCACTCTGTTTAATTTTGTGATTAAATATAACATTAAATGTTTTTTATGTTTATATACTAAATTGTATTTATTATTATTATTCATATCTCCTTTTTAATTCATTTGAGGCTTATATTTAAGGAGCTATTTTAAGCTTCCCGTATTCCCCCGGTGGTCTTGTTAAGTGGCTTTTATCAACTTTACATTTAGAAATTTTTCACACTTTGTGATGATATGTCTGATGCTGCAAGGATCTGTTCTCTGTTCTGTAAATGAATTAACCTAAATGACTGCCTGGACTGTATAGGCTGTAGAGGCTGGATGTCCCAAAATGTTCTAAATTTGGGGTATTTCTGGTGGCCGTATAACCGCAACCACCCGTTTGGTTCCAGCCAGTGACCTTTGCATGTCATGCCCCTCTCTCTCCTCATGTTTCCTGTCTGTATCTACACTCACTATATATATATATATATATATACATACATACATATATATATATATATAGTCTCCGTGACCTTTAACCCCTTATATCAACAAACTTGTGCAATCATGTTTTTCTCCAGTATAGAAATATTTCTAAACTTACAAAGATTTTATCATTTCAAAGTGCTGAGAAATTAATCCATGCTTTTGTGCCATCACAACTACTTTACTATACTTCATAATACTCCTGCCAAGAAGCAATAGCTCGTCTGCAGATGGTTCAAAAGTTACATCCGATCTACTACATGGTGACGCAAATGAGAACATGTCTGAATTGTTGTGTCCATTACTAGACTTAAAGTCAAAATAGAAACTCAATCTCTTTGCTTTGAAAGGTTTGATACTTTCTGCCTAATACTCACCATCAGGCTGGAAACGGTAGAGTTCGCTCCTGCTGAGTGACATGTCAAACAATGGGTTACTCTGGGTGTATGAGATTTGGTCCTTCGGCTGGTCCACTGATGTCTCCATGCTTCCAGTTCAGAGTCACCTTCCCTCCCTATTTCAAGAACTCTTATAACACACAGTGCAAGATGTTGGGAAAACATGATTCTCCCCCGATTGCAACAGAACTTCCCCATGAAATAACTCACAATGAGGTAGAGGAAGGAACTGTATCTGATAGCTGAGGTGGCCAAAATTCAGCAGCAACACTCAACACAACTCAAATGAGGAAGTTGCTACTGTTACCTTGGATGCAAGAAGGCCTTGCAAAACAGAAATAAAGTTTTAGAGTATTTTTTTATAAAGTTCAGCATTTTTTTAATGACTGTTAGAATGACTGGTGAAATTAATATGGACTATTTGTTATGTTGTTGCTTCACCATCATATCCACTGGTTTAATTTGTGCTGAAAAAACTAGACAGGATCACATAACGAACTACAGTAGGGGAGAAAGAGTAAGTTGAGACCTATAGTCAGCCACATTCAAAATGAACTGTTAAATTGAGCATATTCATGCACGATATAGAACAAAATACTGAAGTGGTCATTGTGGATCCGGTCTCTCGAGACACAGATCATACAGGAATGTCTCCTTATCAGTACACTTGTTTGAGGACTTGTTTTCAACATGTCCTCAAACCTACATGACAAAACAGATTGCTACCAAAGTGACCCATATGATCATTACAAAAATAATTTATATGAGTGTTCTAATGAGTGTTCTAATTTTTTTCATGGCTAAGTTTAGAGAACAAAAACTACCTGGTTATGGTTAGGTAAGAGAAGGGGACGTCTACTCAGTGTGTCTTGGTGAAAAGGCACTGGGACAAGTCATTTTTCATCAGGAAATTTTCAGCCTTACTAAAAGGGCCCATAAAACTAGTTTTCATCTGTTTTGTTTAGAAACAGACAAAAACAAACAATAAAAAGGTCCAGTTAGGTTGATGAAATAGTGGCGATTACACAGGATAAAACAAGAAGGGGGCGCCCACTGCAGGTAAGTATATGGACCCATGATGTGTAAATGTAGGGATAATTCTCTGGTAAATTTCTACAGTCTTCCACAGGTAAATTGGTGGGTTTACCCCAGGTAAGAAAATGATTTTGTATCAGGTAAGTATACTGCTTAACCCACAGGTCAACATATAGGCCCTCAGCAGGTATGTATACGGAGCTTTATCAGATAAGTATATAAACTGATAAAAGGTAGGTGTATAGGGTAAAATATAATCAACAAAATTCAAACCTAAGGAACATAGTAGGTAAGTAAAGGATGCTAATCATGCAGGTCAACGCCTTATTTGAGGGGAAGAGAAGGAAGCAGTGGTACATATTCC
Organism: Maccullochella peelii; assembly: GCA_002120245.1. Classification (NCBI taxonomy): domain Eukaryota; kingdom Metazoa; phylum Chordata; class Actinopteri; order Centrarchiformes; family Percichthyidae; genus Maccullochella; species Maccullochella peelii. The sequence goes on from LKNJ01007270.1 coordinate 2,398, forward strand.
AAAAATGAGGCAGGGTAAGATAAAATATGGTATTCATAGAGTGGCTAAAGGAGCTAGATTGAGACATTCAATACTAAAAGACCTAATAAAGACATACAAGTGAATGTGGTTAAGACATACAATATATTCAATATATTTTTGTGGCTAATTGAAGTAAAAGTAATGTTATGAACATAAACATAAAACAATAAAAAATAGATGTGTATGGAGGGAACATGCATCAATATATATAAGTGCTAGGTAAGAAATATCAAAATAGAATAAAGAAAATAAAAAAAAAGGATGAATACGTGCTATAAATGTAAAATTAAATGAAAGTAAAAGAAATTAAATAAATGTATATACAAATGTACAAGCCAGGATGGATTTAATCCCTCACCCAGCTGTATGCTCAGAACGGGCGGTTCCCCCCACCACATCAACCTGTTCAGATACTCCCTGGCCCCGTGCACATTCACAAAGTGTGTGGAGACGGCGCTGGCACTGCTCAGGGAGCAGGGTGTGACCTACATAGATGACTGGTTGATTCACGCTGCATCCAGGCAGGAGGTGGAAGCCCATACAGCTCTGGTCACTCAGCATGTTACGCGGTTGGGCTTCGCGGTCAACCCCAGCAGAAGCGCCTTGCAGCCGAGTCAACAGGTGCCTTACCTGGGGATCCTCTTGGACTTCCGCGCCATGACAGAGGCGCGGGTGGAGGCAATGAGTGAGGTTCATGTCTTCGATCCCCGCGGTCAGCATCATGTCGCGCCTAGGAATTATGTCAGCAGCCCACCCAGTGGGGCTAGGGCTGCTGCACATCAATCTGCAGCGCTGGTTTGTGCGGCTCCAACTGCACCTGAGCCAAGACAGTGATGCGAGCTTCACGTCCCAGCTCTGGCGCGGAGGGACGTGATGTTCTGGGATTCACCTGGCCACCTCCGCGAGGGGTTGCAGCTAGGGTGCGTCCCTCATTATGTCCAGGTCTTCACGGACGCCTCCCTGGCCATTTGGCGCGGGACCCTTGACCAGGCCTGTGTGGGTGGCATGTGGCCAAGTTCCCCCCGTCACATAAGGCCTAGATGGCATGGTAGTGGGTGTTCACAGCCTGATGTGAGGCCAGGGGCCTCGATCCAAGCTCGTGCCCCCTACAAGACGCCTGGTTCCCCAGTGGGACCTCCAGATGGTGCTAGACGGCCTGACAGGTCCGCCTTTCGAGCCCCTGGATCAGGCGGATTTGGAGACGTTGTCCTTGAAGATAGTGCTCCTCTTAGCCCTGGCGTCAGCCAAGAGGGCGGGGGACCTGTGTGCCCTGTCTGTGCACTTTTCCTGTATGTCTGTCAGTGGCGACAGGGAGTCACTGGGACTGCGTCCAAATGAATCCTTTCGGCCTAAGAGTCATTCTCCTGAGGGCTTTGATAATGGCCATCAATAAAAGGATGCTTAATTTCATTTCATTTATATTTAGTTTAGACAGAAAAAGGTTAAGAAGCTGGGGAGTTAAAAGTTTTTTAGTGTTTTTTTTTTCCATGTCTGTGACATGTTCTACAGATATCGATATTGAAACTGAAAAGTGTACTATTGCTGGTTTGATGTCAATATGACTATCAACAGATTATTTTGTGTATCGAGTGTCTAGATGAGTCTGCAGACACGCGTGTAGCTTCTCTAACCCATTAACATGGGCACCAAAATGAAAAACAAGAGGTTCCACGACGCACACGTGCTGCTCAGGTCGGCAGTGTGGCCTGGCCATCAGGGACATGACTGCTAGTTTTGTGTCGCATTCTGTGCTTGGTGCTTTGTGAGAATTGTTTACGCAATTAAAACTGGTTTTAAGAGATTTCAGTAAGGTTGAGTGAGGCTGAGGGAGCGAGTCAACCACGATGGTGATGCTGTTTTGCAAGATACCATAAACCCGTAGCAATAATAGTTATGATAATCAAAATACAGATCACAAACAGAAATTTCTCAATCAGAAACTGATGCAGCTAATTACCAAGTGCCGACGTATTGCAATTATCCACAGAAGACACCTTCGCCTCATTGAAATGAGTCTGCAGGTATTTCTGATGATTTGTAAAAAGCACTACAGCACTAAGCCTACAACTGGCGGTCGATCCATGATTGTTTGGATGTGTACAAGGGCAGGTGCGTTCCATTTACATCCCCTGCTTTTGCCCCCTTTGCCTCTGCTCTCCAAGTGACCTCCGTGTGGCATATGCTGTTACTTAATACCAAGGGCTGAATGGGAAGTGAATGAGGGGAAGTGGAACTACCAATGAAACACAGCATGAGTCTTATGTCAATCTATTGCCCCAGTGCATGCTGGGAGACTTCCCAACACACCTACCTCATATAAGTGCAATCACATGATCAGCACTCAATGGTTTCAACTCTCTACTCATTTGGCCTTTATTTCTGTTGCATGCTGACTCAGGGATCCAAGACGCAGACACACACGATGCAGGGAGAGAGTAGATTTATTGAGACACTGGGGAGAGGTGGGAGGAGGAGGACGGGGAAAGGCAAGGACGGAGCAGGCTGGCCGGGGGTCTCTCAAAAGGCAGGGAGTGGCACGGATGAGGAGATGGACCTGGAGACGAGAAGACACAAAGGTTAGGTATGAGCTAAGCAAAATCAGGATCAAGTTTCAGTACTGAGGCCGTAGAGCTTTCTACCAGACGGTGAGAAGCAATGATCTGGCGAGGAGTGGATGGCAGGCAGGAGTAGAAATACTGTGGGTTGATGAGCTGATGACACACAGGTGAGGGAACAGGTGTTCACGGGCAGGTGGTGAGTGATGAAGGCCACGCCTCTCCGTCCAACACACAGGCAGGTGAGTCTGAGGTAAACAAAAAGGGGAGAGAGAGAAAACAGACAGCAGGAGCACTTTCACGAAGCTGCGGGGGCAGGATCCTGGCGTACTGTAACAATTTCAAAATAAGAGTGCACCTTTTTTCATGATAACTTCATCCAGGATTAACAAATCAATCCTCAAACTGCTTTCAAAGAGACAAATTAGCAGGATCAGAATAAACAGGGTTAGTTTATTTTAGCCTGATAACACAATGTTAGCCTGAATTCCTCTCAGACATAAGAGGAACTAAAAACAATTATTGTGAAATAGCTGAAATATGAAATCATACTAATATTAATAATAATAATATAGCGTAAGTCTAAGCACTGTATATACTGTACATATACTCTGTGATAAATATATGTACATAAACCTACTTCAGCACATATACAGTAAAGAGTATCTTATTTTCCATACAGTAATTCTAATGTGCAGAACAACTTTTGGTCAGTCATCTTTTTCATGATCATAATTTAAAGTTGTCAAAACACAAATGAAACAATGGCTTAACAAAAACACAGATTTTGAATGAATCATCTCGTCACACACATGTCAGCTACACCTACATATATATATATATATATACTCACACACACTCTTGCATCTTTATGTCACTGCATACACAGTCATGCACCATATACATAGAAGTATATACACATGGACAGATGCTGTTTAACCTGTTGTTTTAATCCTGAAAATCTGTACCAGAGATGAGGGCTGCAAATTAGCTTCAGCTAGATGCATTACATCTACTGCATAATCACTTTTATAGGTTACAATGTTTATCTGTACCGTCTCAGTTAAATAAACTAACAAGTAAATAACTAACAATCTGACTTGTATATACATCAAAATATACAGTCCACTATTTGAAGGCCCTTTTCTTCAGACGTGGCTAAACTAATTCAGGCTAACATGGTAAAATAATCCGTTTTTTTCTCATCCAGTGAAGTGAGTTCTGCAGTTACTCATTTAATATGTTTTGACATGTGTTGAAATTTCTGAATCTTTTAGTTGAGTTTATGTCTTTTTGCTCACAGTATCTTAAACTACATTTGGATTGGTTCTTTTTTTAGTGTACAAACTTCCTTTTGGTTGTACAGTTTTCCATCACAAGAATATAGAATATCAAAATGTTGAGTAGGCATGACATGAGTGTAAACCCCCCTCCGCTCCGACCTCCTTCCAGGTGACCATCATCAGGGTTGTCAATTAGATTACAAAGAAGAATTACAAGAATATATATGTATTCAAAAATGATTTGGTTGTATATTTGATCATGTATAAGTATAGGTAACACTTTCTTAATAACTAATATGTTCTTATCTAAAATCATAATTATGTCAATATGTATGGGGTCCACCCTAAAACGTCTTGGTCAAGATCCAGCTAACTGTCATTAGGCTGAACTTTTGCAGGTTTGGGTTTGAAGACTTGTTGCTCTGACTACAGTTACAGTCCAGATTAATTTTAATTCAAAGAACCAACCAACAAATCCACACTCATGTATCATGCCAGCTCTTGCCTGTATAACGTTTAAGTGTGCTCATGTTTGTATTGTTACCTTTGTTTAGCTGTATATCTGTGTCATCCTGTGAATGTGTTCTCTGCACTGTGTGTACGTATATTAAAAGCCACTGAGAAATGGAGTCAAACTCCTTGTATGTGTCGACATACTTGCTATTAAAGTTGATTCTGATACAGTATTATAGTATTGTTCTATAATATGTTCGTTGTAATTCCTTGACCACTAGATGTCGCTCTACTACAATTTTCTCTCACTGTGTGCTCACTGAAGTATTGGGTCGTTTCAGTCTATTTGGATAGTAGAAATGCAATGTGAAGTATTTATGTGATAATAAAAGTGATGAGGAATTAACGGCTGCGTCTAATTTCAGCCGTTACAGCATCACCGCCTCCTCACTGTCACCATTTCCTGCTGTAGTCAGAATACAACTTGTTTTTTCTTCTACTTTTTCTTCTACTTTGCCACCCAGCTTACATTTCATAATTATGAATCAGACATATCTGGCAAAGTTGCTAAATGATCCTGAAATATATACTTTTATTTTCATTTTACGTTTCTTTTTCTATTTCATTTGCAGCCGTTTTGTTATTGATATATGACAGCAAAGTAAATCAAAAAGAGCAGACTTGCTGTAAGAGCAGATTCAGGCAAGAACTAATTTTAAACAGAAGCCTCTTCTATAACCTACTAGTTGGTCTTTACTTTTAGTGTCAGTTTACATCACAATGACATTATATCAAAACGAAGAGGGAAGTCAGTTTTAGGTGCAAGGTTTCCTCCGCATATATCCTCATCTTTAGACTCTATAAACTCTCAGTTACCTGCATCGCTCTATGATTTTTGATCATACTGGACAGCTCCTTTAAAGCTTTTCTCTCCCATTTCCTCAGGGAGGGTTTAGACTCTGCGACCTGCAGCTTCAGCCTGTTTAACTGCCAAACTGAGTCACTGTGTCAGAATCATCTTAAAGCCTCAGCGCTCCTGCAGAGGGTCAACTTGCAGATTTCATAGGTGATCAGGGAAGAACGGGTCATTTCGGAGTTTTTGATAAGTTCAATAATAATTTCGCGCTTTGAAAGTGATTAACTAAAACTTTCCCCTATGCTGGAAGAGCTGTGATCATCCGTGAGTAGTATTAGCCTATTATTGTCATTGAGAAAATATAAATAGGTATAGTAATTTACATAGCGCTTATTCAATTCAAATGCGTTTTTTTAAGCCCACAACGGTAACATTTATTTCATAATAAGGAAGCGATTTTTTTAAAATGTGGATTTCTTTCCGTCTTTTTTCTTTTGAAATAATTCCCACAATACCCCTGTCCTAACAAATGTCTCTAATAGGTTACTACAATGAAAAAGCCTGAACTTGCACGTCTGTGTATTGTATTTATGTTGACGGACCAATGGATAGTATAGCCTTTTTGTAAATTATTATCCATTGATTCGTATGTTTTGCTGCTGTTATTCCGTATCCTTCAGGTGCATCTTTTCTGCAATTTAATTGTAAAATGAATAAACACTTGCAGAGTGAAGTGAAGTAGTGCGCTGGTCGTCGTGTTAGCCTATAGGCTTTTTATATTTATCTTATCACAAAAGAAGCACAAAAGAAAAATACCATACACTATAAACACTAATAGATATTATAGGATTATTATAGGAACATAAGAGATAAATAGCCACTACCGGCTACACAGAACACGGAAACAATATATTTACCCATAGGATTCATACAACAGAGTCTATTAGTTCATTCTAAACACACTGACACCCCTTACGAATAACGCCGATGCACATAAAAACAAATAAAAAGCCTGCTAACACTTATGCCCTGTAAAAAAAAATCACAGACACATTGAGCCATTTGAGGAATTGTATAGAATTATTATAGGAATATTATAAAGACACTAAAGGTCATTAAATCATCTTAGAATTTACGGAGAAATAGTTAATTGGTGAATGCCAGATAGGAATTGAGTATTATTAAAAAGGATGGTGAATTTCTCTAGACTGTAGACAACGCAGGTATTAGTCAGTTCTTGGTGTAAGAGGCGCACCCAGGCCTCCGGATTCACAATTAAAAATAAATAAAACAAATTGCCTTAATATGAATACACCAATTAAGTTGTTCCAGGCTATACAGCGACTTTTCTATTAACACATTGAAAACACTCCTCTGCAGCGCGCCTGTCTATTATGTTTCATTTATTATTCTATCGGCCCACTTTGCGCGCACTTTGATGAAATGTTTGGCGCGGTGACGGTGACAGAGGCTTTGAGCCACTTTTCTCCCTCAGCCAGGTGATGAACGTCCGGCTGATCAGGCGGAATGCGGAGTAATTAAAACCTATAAATTATCCGCCGACAGCTTCTCTCTCTCACTGAGCGATAAGAGCGCGCTTTTCCAGAGCTCGGCCTGGAAAACAATACCGACTGACAATAGTGGCTCAGAAAGGAGGAGAAAACAGTGGAGGTGGGGTGTGCATCAAACGTGGAGGTGCATGCATGTTAAAAGGGCCTATTCTCCATGATGGCACAGTGTGTGTGAGCGCGTGTGTTGTGCGCGCGTGCTTATGTGTGTGAGAGAGGTCCAAAATACCATGTATCAAGTATGCACTGTGGTTACAGGACGGTTAAGTTGGTGGGAAGTCATTTTACAAGAACATTGGCCAATTCGGGAATCAAAGTGCAAATCGTATTGTTTTGCACACGAGGTCCGTCTGTCCCACAGTGTCTGTCCAGTTAAAAGTAAACTATCTGGAGGTGAACAGTTGAATTTCGTCCAAAAACCACCAGCAGAGAACCACGGGGATGGTGTGTGTGTGTGTGTGTGTTTGTGTGTGTGTGTTTGTTTAATTCTTCTCGTGCTCTCCCTCGGCTGTATAAGATGTAACAGATACACCGTAACAAGGCTGAAGTCGCGGAGCAGTGATAATCTCTTGTTGGGTTTCTCTGTGAAGGCTGCTCACTGCTCCACAGCTCCCCTCTTGGCTCAGAGAAGCCTGACATTATTGGACATCGTCACCCCATGTCCAAAAGTGCCCCGGCCGGTGATTGGCCCGCTGAGCTTTGGATGTTATTCATGCGCCTCGGGTTGGTGTGTGTATATGAGTGCGTGTGTGTGTGTGTGTGTGTGTGTGTGTGTGTGTGCGCGCGGGCATGGTAATGTGATGTGAGGACTTTGTGAAGATCCGACTGTCATGCAGCGGTGAAAAGCTCTGGGTGTGTGAGAGTAGTGCACAATAGCAACCTAGCCAGTCATATAGTAGCTAAGTCACCGACCATGACGCGCCGGAGCGCCTTTACGCAAGCAGGATGTCCACAGTTTGTGAATAATTACACCGGAGAGAAAATAACCATGTTTTAGAGGTTCCTCTTGTCATATTTTGGATACAAACACAGACCCACAAAGTGGAAGTGGATTGAGAGAACAGAAGCCACGTTCTTCAGAGAAGCAGCGATGGAGGAGCAGCGGGATCTGAACAGCACAGATAGCAGCGAGGGAGAGAGCGTCTCCCCGTCTCCCAGCCTGCCCTCGCCACCCATACTGCCTCTGCAGGTCGCCCAGCAGGCCCACAGAACCACCAACTTTTTCATCGACAACATTTTGCGGCCTGACTTTGGCTGCAAGAAAGAACACGGCCTGGTCCCGCGGGAGAGGGCGCAGACCTCCGGCCGGGAGCGCGTCCACCAGGTGGTCAGCAGGCCGAGCCTTCCCGGGACGCCGTGCCAGGACTCCAACTGCAGCACTGACAGCACTTCGTCCTCCGCCTCCTCCACCTCTTTGGCGAGTCCCAAAAAGAGCAACGGCAGCGGCGGAGGAACCGCAACCGCCGCTGCCTCCACCGGGAGCAGCGGCGTGAAGGCCGAGGAGAGAACTGGCGGCGGAGCCGGGGACAACACCTCCTCCTCGCTGGTGGTGCTGAATGGCACTGGGGCACCCACGCCGGAGACCCAGCCGTTGCTCTGGCCTGCCTGGGTCTACTGCACTCGGTACTCGGACAGGCCATCATCTGGTAAGGCAATAGTTTCATGGAAAAAAACAACTCTGAGCGTGCAATTCGTTTTATACTGGATGGCTAATACCACCTTAAACTCACTTTATATTTGCTACATACGTTTTTAATCCTCTTTTATCTTTTAACACCAAATTAAATTCATCCGACATGTACCAATTTTCATTCAACAAATCAAGAGAGTTTTTTAAAGAAAGTAAAGCGGTAAATAATGCTTTTAGAACATGTTCAGGTCATAGATATACACACACACACACACACACACACACACACTCACATCTAAATCTTAATTCTATCACACATGCACACAATATATAGTGTTTTAAAGAAAAATTGTAAAATAATATTTGTTTATGTTGTCCGGTCAGAGTTAAGCTTCCTTTTGATTTCTTAGAATACCACTTTCTTTCAGTATTTGAATTCCCAATGACATCTGTCGTTTAGCACAAAATTAGATCAATTGGATATTAAATAGCCTATATATCACACCCTCTCTCATTCCCGGCAACGAGGATTTAATGCAAACCAGTTTATATTTTATATGTTTAACTTTTATTTTGATTTGACCCTGAACTTATTGGACCAGACCAAAACGTAGCTTGCTAATGCGTTTCAACAGGGATTCAGCAACACATTTGCAACACGACTCTTAATGAATGATTAACAACAACTATACAAGTTTGAAGAATGAAAACAACATCAATTTGTATGTTTTTTTCACCTTTTCTGTGACTTTCCTAGTTTTATCTAACGTGTCGTTTGAATTGTACTTGCAAGATAACAAAATACAATGTATAGCAATCAAAAATAAAAACTAGACTGGCTTTAGATGTTGTTTTTAGTGCTATGTGTTACTGGTTGCAAATGGGAGAAAAATATTTTTATTTTAATTTTTAAAAACTTGCCAAACAAAAACTCCTGTGAACATGAACCTGCAGGTTGAGACAAATATGTCTTTTTCAGTTGCCTGATTTACTGAAAGACTTCCCTCTCTTTAAGACTCAATGTGTCTTGATACATTTACATAAGCAGTTGGCCAGCATTGATCCTATAGGATTATGATTGTACAGATGACAGCGTTACAAGCCTCAGAGATTTTGTAGTGTGTGACACGTGTTTTGGTTCAGGGGACTCGATGTACGGATCTACAGACATTTCCTATCGATATAAAGTCATTTCGCCCCTGTGTTCGCGTTCTCCGTGTCTTTATGGCGTGTAACCTGTTGTCCTCTAAGAGCCGGTTGAGGTGGAATATATGAGCTGTTGTCAGTAAAGCATGGCAGAATAAAACACAATGGAATTAAGGGCAAATAATGGCTATCAGCCCTCCCTGCCTCCGCTACAGGAGACATTTTGAATTCATTAACGGCCTGTTTGATTTGGGTCTGCTTTCAGCCGGAATCACTTTTAGTTTCACCAAAATACAAACATACCTATGTGTAAAATACATGGAAGACACGAAGTCTTTCTCCTGAAAACTCTTCATTTATTTAGCCTAACTGAACTCATTTTTATAGATGATCTCGTGTATGTTTTTATTTTTGTGATAAAAGACACATGCCTACTGATAAATGTGTATTTTACAGCCTATTTGATTTTGAAATATTTTTTTAGCCTTAAAATAAATGTGTAATAATAGACCACGCGCTCAGAGTTACACTGTAAACGAATAGCCTACATATTTTCTTCCAAAATCCAGACATAATCTTGTAGCATATATATCTCTTATATATTATATAATATAAATCTTATATATTTCAGAGCTATTGCTCATTATTTGACTAACCTGTAGAAGTCACTGTGATAACTTATTTAGGCTGATCTGTAACTTTCAGTTTTTATTTATCGCATTATTTACTCCGAATGCAAATTTCGTGTTTTTTCATTTAGGCCTATAAATAAGTCTGTAAGAAATCGCAGTAAATGTGTGTGGAGGGTTTGCATTTCCCTTCATACGTGATTTAGATTTCCATACTGGCGCTCCTCTGTGTGTTCAATAGGCCTATGCACAGTATTTTGACTTACGTGACTACACTAATTGTGTAGGTGGTATTACGATGTGATAAACACCTGTGTGCTGTGTGTGTGTGTGTGTGTGTGTGTGTGTGTGTGTGTGTGTGTGTGTGTGTGTGTGTGGTGTATCAGACAAGGATTCAGGCTGCTGTATCCATCCATGCAATCACAACAAGGTGGTAATAACGAGTGTGTTAACGGGCCGACGCTCAGCTGGAGCTCAGCCTGCAGTATCACTGTCTGTTCTGCTGCTGCTGCTGCTGCTGCTGCTGCACTGACACACATGGAACACTGTACATATGATCATTACACAGCGATGTGCTGCGAAGGGCTTTGGTAACTTTACTGTGTAATTAAAAAGGCAAGGGTTATTATTATTATTATTATTATTAT
>LKNJ01007272.1:0-13182 GCA_002120245.1 Maccullochella peelii
TTATTTCATCAAACTGACACCTGTGCGCACACACACCCACAAAGCTGCTGCCTGTGTTGGGTTCACTTATTCAGTGGTGTGAGAAAAGAAACCAAAATTCTCCAAGTTTAGTGATTAGTGATTCGGACCAGAGCAAACAAACCAAAGGAAAACACCCTCAGACTCTGAAGATTATTGTTAATGTAAACTAATGAATGAAGACAAAATCCCAGAGCACAGTTTGGAACTGACCATTTATTTAAACTGAATAGCATATGCATACAAAGTCTCTACAAAGCTAGAAAATATCTAACATACTTTTAGCCATGAGGGGGAAAAAAAGTTACAAAGCAAAGATCAGACCCTGTGCAGCACCAATAGACACACATTACTAGCTTTTGGATTTCACTAAATGTACTCTCTTTTTCGCAAAATAGGATAAACATTAGAATATCAAAGATATACACAACATCTGTAATAAATGTTATTGTCACCTTTATACAAAGCACCTTATCAAAAAAACCCCAGTGCACACACAGGTGTGCTGCACATGCACCGGAGCGAAAAGATTCAAGGCCATTTTGGAATTGATTACAGACAGGATTTCTGTGCCACATGTGGTTCGAAAAAGAAGATAAATATCCAACTTGCACATACGAGACGACATTGACAACACAGACAATGATGATTCAGAAACTCAGCAGTTTACTGAACTTTGAACCCTTTTGAGCGACCTTTAGGCAGCGTGTATACACTGCTTTTTGTGTGACTGTATTAGTGTGAGCACATCCTCTAGTTGATTATAATGAGTGGACATTTAACAGTGAAGTTTAACAGATATTTAGGGCATTTTAATAAATCACAGATTCCAGTGACCTTCTCATACAGGGCTTCTTCAGTCTGCCAGTCAAGATGATAAGAGGTGTCCATATTTGATAAGGTCAAATCAAAATATGTCTTTAAAGACAAACAGGTAAACCAGGTTCTAAAACATGAAAGATTTTATATAACCCCATTTCCATTACTTTTGGTTTATTTCATTGTATTTATTTTAATCTGTACAGTTTTACAGTGTAGCCCACAGGCTACAGATGTTTACAGGTATATAGTCCTTTTCCTTGAAACTTTTTGGCAGAAGCTTGTAAGTTACTCTAGCTTGTAATAAATCCTTTTTCCTCTGTATGTTGTGTCACATGATGACTGTCTTTGGTAAGCAGGTGGTAGATAATGTCCAGACAGAGGGTCATTGCAAAATCAGCCCCTCTGTGGCTGTGTGTTAGGTTAACATGTACATGTTACATGTTGGTGTTCTGCTGCAAAGGTCTAGTAGTCATGCAAACAACAAACTACTGGAGTGTGAGACCGAACTGTGGGAAAGTTAAAGGCAGGGGGATTTTGAAAGGGGTTTTCCTGACAGAATGATTCACCAGTGCGTAGAGAGGATTGTGGGGGATTTTTTGGACAAGTGGCCGTAACCCTGAGAGACACCCACAGGAGTCTTTAGGCAAATAGAGTCAAAATATAGTGGTTTTGGACTATGGCGAATCTAAAGATGGCTCATTTCAGGTCTCCCCTAAACACACATTTAAATTTCCAATGTTTCCTCTGCAAATTACTGGGTATTCTGGACACCACATAGCATCCCAGCTGGTCACACAGGAAACACAACCCTGTGAGTCTTGGTACTGTGTTAATTAAAAAAAACAAAACCTTGTGTTTATCTTGTTTGTTTAATCTGTACAAAAATCAACGTGTAAAAATGTCAAGTTGCGGTTTTAGGGGTGTTTAAATGCAGGAGTAATTCTTGCACAGTAGCTTCTAGTAAACCACCACAACTTGTTGTTTTACATTTTTGTTTCTGTGCGGATTAAAAAAAAGAAGAGCTATATAACATGTTAATAAGTGAGTTTTAGAGGTGCTGGTAGGTAGATTTTGTTACCTTTGGACAGAGCCAGACTAGCTGTTTCCCCCCGTTTCCAGTCCCTATGCTAAGCTAAGATAACAGTGTCATGGCTCCAGCTTCATATTTAAGAGTGGTATCAATCTTCTCATCTAACTCTCGGCAAGAAGGTGAACCAAAATCTCAGACTATTTCTTTAAGGCTTACGAAGAAAACACCTTTGCTAATAAGTTCTATGGTCAATGACGGCCCAGATCCTTTTCAAATATTTTTACAGCGGGGATGTGAAGATATGCAAATTAGAGTTGGTCTTCTCTAGTCAAGTCCAAGTTGCATTTTATAAATGAGGCACCAGACAATACCTAGTGTGCAAGCTGTTTTAACAGGAATCTGTCACACATACAAATGCAAATACATGTAAATGCTGCCATAAGATACCAAGTAAACAAGAATGTGACTCATTAACATCATGTGGGAAATACATAAGATTCTTAAGGATGGTTCAGTGCCGACTGTCTACAAATTACAACAAGAAACAGCCATTAAATATGGAATTTGGATAATTAGCCCTCAGACACTGACAACGGGAGCATGTGATACCTAAATATGAGTTCTTTATATTCACTAAAAGGCCTCTCTATACACGATCTACAACGCCAAATTATCAGGACTCACGTAAAACAGATTAGAAAAGGTCTACTGCTGTTCCCAACTAAAGGCACTTCATGCTTGAGCATGACACAGTCCACCAAACATCACCTGCTACAGTACACTTCATCAACAGTTTTTGGCTTTTGATTCATAAATTACTTTAATTCTGACATAACATCATCTAACTGGAAGAAACCAGTCTTGGACTGATTAAAGGGAACTGTCTTAAACAATTTTAGTGTCCTCTAGAGTTAAAAACGAGCACTGAAAGAGCTGCCCCAACGTGGAAAACTCTCCAAATGAAAAACAGGTGCCAAGGCTTCTGGTCGGGGCAATCTTCAATTTAAATTGAAGTAAAAACAGACGTAAAAACATTTCAGGCTTGAACACGTTCGCCAGTATAGACATGTTAAAGCTCAAGTTAGCTGGTGCTAGAATGTTGAACTAAGCAAAGTTTAATTTGTAAAGTGAAACCTGGTCCGAAAAATCATGGGTTTCCTTCCTTTTGTTACAGCAATAGCAATTCCATATATTTATTATTTAATATTATATTTTTCGATATGGTAGTTTTTGTCGTTAGTGGCGGAGTGTGCCATTCCCGCACTGGATTCAAATTGCCTCACAGGACATGATCCATGTATGTAATGCAGCGTTACCGTTACCTGCTAATGCTAACACAACATTGCCTACTGATACTGCTTCATATTAAAAGCATTCAACTGATCAAACACAGAGTGGCTTTTATTGTGAAGCAAGTCACCAGGTGAGTAATGTATTTATTTATTCAATCTTGATGAAGAGTCACTTGTTGTACAATAAAGGTACCTGAATTGTTCAATTTCACTTATACTTTCTTATTAACATAAATTTGAGATAGTTTTTTATGGAATTAAAATATAGTCTATATGCTACTATCAATAAACAATTTCCCAAAATTTAGAAGATATTCTTTTTTTTTTTTTTAAAGAAAACATACAAAAGGTTAAAAATTTGATGATTTCTTTTCTTTGGGACAAACCTCTTTTTTTGTGCAAGAATGCAGCTCACACAATTTGCAGTGGCTATCTGTACAAAACCACCTCTATACTGTACTATAAGATAATGCAGTAGTGTTATTATCTTTTCTGGTTATTGATGATACACAGGGTCTGACCTTCAGCGTCCGTCACTATCTTGGCAGATGACACACACACACACTTTTGTCACAGGAGGGCGAAAATTGTGAGATTTCTTTTTTTTTTTCTTCTTCCTGGTTGACTTTCCCAAAAGCCAGAATGACAGAAATAACACTTCCACTTCCATCATCAGAACAGCAAAATACAAATTTACTGGGTGAGAGGGGAGAAACAAATTAGCAGGAGACATGGCATCTCCTGGTGATATCAGAGTCAGGATGTTCTCGGGAAAACCACCCAGGTCGATTCTGATGTGTTTCTATGGCTGCACTGCCACCGTGCTTCTGCAGCTAATGAGCATCTGATATTCAGCTTGGAGTTAATATTTATGTGTTGAACTGCTCCTGTTGAGGAGGATTCTGCAGCATACTGTGTCATATCTGGTGTTAATTAAAAAACAACCCGATTATTGCTGTGATGTTTCGTGAGCAGCAGTGAAAATGCAGCCATTTTTTTCCCCTCACTAAGTCAAGATTGTTCGGTTGAAAGACACTTTTGTAGAATTCAGTTTATAGACATTTTTACCTCCAATGTCACCATTAATCACCAAGCAAAGGCCATATGTGTGTGTTTGTGTGTGTGCGTGTGTGTATAAGTGTGTATGTGTGTTATTCCTTGACGAGTCGATAGATGTGGTGCTGTGCTCCGTGCTCGCTGTTGGACACCTCGAACACACACGCCATACACAGCAAGGTCTCCTGAGTGTCTCTGTTGCTCACAACCTGGACACACACACACACACACACACACACACACACACACAGAGGAAACAAGGGGTAAAATGTTGAATATTATGTTAATGTTAAATATGTATCTAAACACAACCCCCCCACCCCCATTCATTTATTCATACTATCTCACACACACACACACACACACACACAGACTGATGTCCTCACCAGTAGAATAGTGAAGTTCTCCAGCACACTGTTCATCATGTATTTCTCAGGGAGGTGTTTGAGCTTGTGGATGAAGTTGATCATGTATTCACACATCGGAGAGCGACTGATTCTGTAAATGAAGCGCCCGTTTTCAAACCTCGCGTACTCCGTCTGAGAGAGAGAAGGAGAAAAATCGTTTACCGTTACCAAAAAAAAAGTAACAACTGTGCAACAAATTTTAAAAAATGCAACGAGTGAAGGAGCAACAACTGTAGGAGGCGTGGCCTCGTGGCTGCGTAGTGTGTGGGTCGGGAGACAGACACTGATTAGAGTATTTTTTAATATAAATTTCATGACATAGACCGGTCCCAACCGGTTGACTCTATGTCAGCATTGGCCTCGCAGGTTCAGGCCTGATTTAAAACAGTAGATGGCGTGTTTCAACCCATGAAATGCCAATTTTTGCCACATGTTAACACAAGCATTGATGTGTTTCATCACAGTACAGTCATATAATTTAGTTTACAGCTCATAAAACAAGTTTAAGTGTGCAGTACCTCTTTAGAGGGGAACTCTACTAATTGTACAGCACACATCGAGGTCTACTAGTCATACAGCTTATCCTGTGTATAATGTCTTCTGTGGCTCTGAGCCTGACAAAACAACCCTGATGATGTCATAAAGGGTATTTGATGTCACTGGGATTTATAAGTTTACAAATTTAGAACAGAAAGAGTTGGAAAGAAAAGAGATGTGAATCAAGTTGCATTATGGGATGTGTAGGATCCAGGATATCTGAGCCTCTGCTGTAATCATTTTGACCATTCATCTGTCTCATAGTCACACAACTTTAACCACTCGAGTGCTGTTTTAATATGGTTTTCATTTCAAGCATCTATTTCCTGAAAGATCTGAATGTATGTTGCTTATTCATCAATTAGACAGCATATGAAGGACTCTCAAGTCTTTTTTCTTGTTGTTAAGGCTTGACTTTAGTGTCTCCAGTTTCTATGTTCAACCACAGTGTCTACTAGAATTTTATTTAAAGACCCCCCTCCAGACATGTATTAAAACATCTATACAATGAATCTGCTTGGAATAATATGTGTGTCGGATACGTTTTTTTCTGCAAAAAAAGTATAATTTCCACATTCAAATCCTTAAAAAGGCATTTACTTGTAGCTCATTAAAAATTCATTAGTCTATGAATATGCAAATGTTTCTAAAGTTTTCCTGCTGGACACAAGATGTCTCCTACTTCACTGTAAAGTCCATTCTCAGTGTATGTGCGCTGGAGGCTTAAGTTTCCTCATCACACACACACACACACACACACACACACACACACACACACACACACACACACACAGGACCAGGATTGGCTTCCAAACTATCTGTGATGTCACTAATCATGCTTGTAGGTCCGCCCCTTAAAATCAGATTTTCAATGAGCGCATAGAAACTTTCCACTTTCAGCAGATGAACGTGAAAACATCCTTCTAGTGTCAACGATCCTGGATTGCTGCTGTTAAACAGAGCGCAACACAACAATTTGAATCCGTCCTCACCTCCACCTTCTCGACCACCTGCTTGCCGAAGGAGCAGACCTTGGTGGAGCAGGTGATGGTCATGTTCTCTGAGCTCTCGTATTGGCTGGTGACACCGTAGAAGGCCGCAGGGTCGTCCTGCATGTTGTGGTTAAGGTCCGCCTGGCAACCACAGAGCACAAGACATTACTACCTGCACCATTAGTGACAGACATAAATCTCATAATTAAAATCCAAGTACACTCCCAGAACATGAGAACAAACATGCAAAGGAGCACGGGCCACTTTCTGCCAAAGTTTCTACAAACGTTCGCCAACAGTGCCCTCTGCTGGTAGCTCAGTCACTGAGCCATGGACCTCCTTATTACACTGCTAAAACTGATCTCAAACATCATCTGCCAGTCAAAAATACATTTGTCCTGATTCGAGCACATGTGAAAGAAATTATGTGGAAGAGTGGCTCAATTTTCATCAGGTAAAGGGACAAAAAAGTAGGTCAATTTTGAGACTAAACTGGTTTGAAACCTGGTGTGCGCAGTTTCTTATCACTGTTTATCTTATTATTTGCTGCACAATCACATTTGGTTTAGGTTGATATAGACTGTCCATTCCAAATCGCACATAATAGACATTAACTTGTTTTCAATTGCTTTACTTGAAAGGTTGGGTTCAGCCAAATTACTAAAACATATTTCACTATTTTCACTATTCACTATATTATACCTACTGGCAATTAGATAGTTAGATATGCACTGTTTGGATTTTATTCGTCCGGGTTTTGAGGTATCACCCTTTGAGAGTTCTGCCTCCTTCCCAATACAGCTATTATTATCTGCTGCTATTGTCTGCTTTGAACACATGACATCTATTGAAAGGAGGATCTCTCCTCTGTTGCTCTCCATTTGTTGCAAGTACATTTTTCCTTTTCCGAATTGAGAGTCTAAGAGAAGATGCATTGTACAGATTGTAAAGCCCATTGAGGCAAATTTGTGACATTGGGCTAAGCTATTAAAACTGACATGACTTGAATAGACGTCTTGTGCATCATTTTAGAAGCAGTTCCCCAATTTCAGCCTGGCATTTTTTGGTCTCTTTGAAAACTTTGTATTTAAAATAAACAATGTTGGCTTTTGGTACTGATTGACCCCCTGGTGGGCAGCTGCATGTAAAAAGGGTTAACATTATTTTTCAGTACTGTGAGCACCACCAGCAAGATTCTGTTCCCCTTCATTGTACTGGGGAGGAGGCAGAAATCTCAGAGACGGTGCATATATGTTTTGTTGTAATTTGGGTGAACTGACCCTTTAAAATAGCTGTATTTTTATCCAAATCTTTGGTTGCAGATTTGGTTATGCCTGAAGTAACTTTTGCAAATATATAGAGGGTTCCTACATCTTTTTAAGAGAAAAATTCAAGCACTTTTCAAGCAGTTTCAAGGTATCTAAACCACAAATCTCCAGAGACAACAAACAAATACGACGACGGGATCATTTCAAATATTAAAAGAGTTTTGGTTTACATGTGATTGTGTAGAAACACCAGATTATGTTGAAAATCAAGCATTTTTCAAGGAACAGAACAGGCTGACAGAAGTAGAGAGGGGTTTGTACTATTTGTAATGAGTTCTCTAAGGAGTACTGTGTGTCTCTGGGCTGAGAACGCACGCACACACATACACGCCATATGCTAAGTCACCCACTTGTACATTCGCTCACACACACGCACATACACAAACATCAAACTGTGCTCTATTAAAGCAGCAGATTATCAGAAACACACTCCATTGTGGTAGATCAGAGAGCTTTTTAATTAAATTCAGAGGGGAGGCTCTCTACATGACACACGCACACACACTCTCTCTTTGTTTGTTTTCATGCTACAATCACATCTCATCACTACATTTATTGTATACTGAACCCACTTCACACAGGCTTCTGTCCTCCCCTGCGTGATTCTACTGTCGACAACCTCACAGCTACATTCAAATTCATCCTGTCCAGCTCCTTCATAACTAACAGTTTGTTAAACGCCACCCCCAAACAGGGATTGTCCAATCATAGCTTAGCAACCGTAACTAGGCACAGTAGGCCTGTCAAGCTTTGGATTTCTCCACATGCTGAAGCAGTATACTTGAGGCTTTAATAAGGGTGATACCAGAGGTGGTATTGTTTTGCAAGTCACAAGTAAGTCGCAAGTCAATACTGACAAGTCCCAAGCCAAGCCGAGTGCAACTGATACTTATGACTAATCATAAGAAAAGTAGTGCTGACATTGCACTTTGATAGCATATAGCACTATTAACCAGTACCACAAAAGAATGGATTTTGTATGTTTCTGTCCTGTCTTGTTGTATTTAAATAACATACTTTTTAATCTTTGGGCTTGTCATGTCTGTTTGAGAGTGGGGAACTATGCCAGACAAAGAAAAGTTGAAGTAAGCATACAACTGAAGCCAGGATTGAAGTCCCAGACCAATTTGGAAGATCATAATAAAATCTGTGAGACCTGGTCTGAAATGAGACCGGGTTCATCACAAGTCTTTTCTTTAGCAGAACTGATGAAAAATCACTTGGTGTCAGCATTACTCTGATGGAAAAGAAATGACTAAATGTGTGATGCGTTCTGTTTCTGGGATTTTTGAAAGTCCTTTGGTATACTGCAGCTCTGAGATAGACCAGGAAAGTGAGACACGCACGCACGCACACACACACACACACACACATACACATACACACACACACAGGTGGGGACAGCAACTTGTGAGTCAGGAGGTGAGCAGGTGTTCAAACAAAGCTACTTTGCTTTCATCAACCCACCACCTCCATATCCCAGGTGGAAAGACAGAACACACACACACACACACACACACACACACACACACACACACACACACACACACACCTGTAAGTACAGACAAAGGCATGGCACTGGGTGGAAAAATACAGGGAATAAAGTGGGGTATGTGCTAACCTTGCTTGCTGATGACCAAAAGCATTTCCAAAACAAAATTTAAAAAAACAAATTGGCCAAAGTATGAAAGATAGTATTTCAGGAAGCAGGAAGTAGGTAAATGTTTGCTCACCCAGAACTTGATCAGGTAGAAGGCGTTTTGCGGGCCTTTGCCAAACAGCTCCTTGAGGCCGCCCTTCTTCTCAGGGAATTTGTCGTAGATCTGCCTGATGTCCACACACTCCAGCAGGGGGTCGCTGTAGCTCGGGTTGCTCTGGCTGATGTGCACAAATAGGTGCTTGTTGTACTGAGGGGGGAGGGATACAGTTGAATTAGACAAACGCAGAAACAGTATAGAGACAGAAAACAGCTAGCAAACATTGATGTGAGGAATGTACATTGAGAATATAATAATAAAAATATTGAAAATGTTTTATAGTTTCTTTATAGTATCTTATATAAGTATCTCTAACTTGGGGAGTAAATTGTTGTTAAAACTGAGAGGAATGGCGGCCAAAACTACAACATTAGACCCAGGTTTGGGGCTGACTGGTTAATCACTTTCATGTTGAGAGTGCGATTTGAAAGAGTGCAGTTTTCAAATAGCAAGAGCTACAATATTATTTTTTATTTAATTTAATCAGGCGGTCTCATTGAGATTGAGATCTCTTTTCCAAGAGAGACCCGAGAACAAGAAACATTCACAAGAACACAATCGGCAAACAGAAACATCACAACTACACAATCAACAAGGAATTAATCAAAACAGTTACAAGAATCTTTAAAAAACCCATCAGATAATTTTTAGTGCTAACTAAGGTCACTTAGGATTTGACTTTTCTTTTTTTTTCATGTAGAAAGATATATTTGTGATTATAAACTTGTCATGTGTAATACTATGTTGACCACCAATATAGGCCTGGACTTTATGGAAAATTTACGCAATTTACTGTAAATCACAATCACAACAGTGGTCAGAAAAATCATGATTAGATATTTTTTCTCAAATCATTCAGCCCCACCTCCTCAGGTTGTAAAATCATTTCTGAATTTTCCTACAATTATCATTCATGCAACTGTAGTTGCCTTTGTCTTTGTGTACCATTTAAGCTAAAGGATACCCTTTCAGTGCAATGAAATGGTTTCTTACCTGTGAGACCCTCATTTACAGTAATGTAAAATTATGCAGGAAATGTGACACCTTTTGACAACAGAGTCCATTTCAAAGTCAACACTGAGCAGTTCGAGGTTTTTAACTGTCACAACAGAAAGCAACAAGATGAATGCCAGCTGTCTGTGAGTCCGAGGTAGAAAAATGGCAGTGAGTCCACAGTGTGGCAGGATGACAGATAGACTGAGCAGACAGAGAGATCTGCTTTACAAAGGTTATTCATACTAGGATACACACAAAGGGCTTTAACACGGTTCTGTGCTGTGGGGTTATCTGTCATCTCTGTTTATGGGACAATAGGGAGTGCTTATTATATACGGGTGCTCTGTGTTGTGTGTGTGTGTGTGTGTGCGCGCGCGAGTGTGTGTGTGTGGTACTCACTGCCTCCTGGTCCCTCTGTGTCTCCAGGAAAGACGAAAACTCCACCAGTCGTAGTTTGGTGGTGCCGATGGAGCGACCCTGCCACGCCGGCTCTCTGTGTGTTTGGGCTGCAGTGGGAGGCTCGTAGCCTAGACAGCACACACACACACACACACACACACACACACACACACACACAGTCTGTTAACCTCACTTCACCACTGTAATCATGTACAATCATGCTATTTAACAGGTTTAGCAGTAATGCTAGCATTATTCTTTGCTACAAACGTGCAAAATGTATGCCATTACTGGAGTCTCGTGGGCAAAGGCTGACTGAGGTGAGGTTGCAGCACTGAAAAGCACTTAACAAAAGTAGATGTAAATGGGTAACAATGATGAGAACACAGTGAAATCTCTTGGGTGCTGAATCAAAGCTCATACACTCCATTTAGCTTCATGCTATTGTAACCGACAGCTGCCATCGCCCACTTTAAGTAGAAATTTACAAGCCTGCAGTTGTTAAAAATGCATTGTGAAATATCAATACTACAGATGAACTTTTGTTGACCCATACTCTAGTTAGTCACATGGCCAGATTGGCCCACTTGTGAGCCCTAGGGCAAAAATAGGCTGTGTGCCCATACTGACCCCCTTAAAAAGCCTTCAAGTCAAACTGAAAAAAATAAAATAAATATTATATAATAAATTCTCCTCAGTTTTTGTCTGATAAAATATAAACTGCATTGATGCTACAGCTGTTGTGCATATTTTTCCATTTTTTAAAAGGGGATAAATTGATTGCTAAGAGACGTGCTGCCAACTTCTGTGGTGCACTACTGACTGGAAAATGCCTTTGAACATTGATATGAGAATTTCCCCCCCTTTTTCAACTAGTCCACATCAGCTAAGTAGTTTAGCCTAGCTTGCTAACATTAGGACTGATTCCCACTTTTTGGTCATGCTATTTCAACACCTGCTGGGTCACCATCAGCTCCTGCATACCCAGTGCTGTGTTTGTCCCAAATCATAAGATAGGTTTCCATCCAAATCTAGTGCACACTTTTAACGGAAAATCCGTAAAAGAAAATGCGAATTAATGCCTGTCAATGTTTTTGTTTTTTTTGCAATATTTTAAGATTTTCAGCATTTCAACTCAGGTTTTTTATGCGCATATTGAAAATGCACATAAAAACAGGTGGATCGAGGGGGGGCTAGCCTTTCTCAAGGGTCCAGCTGTGGTAATGACAAATGACCAAAACTCACTTGAAAACTGAAAATTCACAAGCACTGGAGAACACTAATATCACTGAAAAAAAAAACCAAGGTTTTGTACACACATGACATATATACTAATTTCTTAGTGAAAATGTAGTTTATTTTCAGCTCTACTTAATGTTTTACAGTAGATACTGTAAGAAGTAAGACAAAGTAAGATTGACACCTTTTCCACTTTTTGACTTCTTCATGAGACAAACCTCAGGGCGCACTGGAGATCCGGGTGCCCAGACAGAGTGAAAAACCACCCTGTAAGTGCAAGTGGCCTAAATGGCAGGAGAGAGGACCACCTGTTCTCTGTACATAAAGGGGGATAATTGTACCATGGTCCCTCTCACCTGAGATTGTGGTGGTCCCTGCTGTCTGCACAGAGTAGGCTTGCTGAGAGAACGGCTTGATACTGAGAGAGACACAGAGACACAGAAAGACAGGAGAGCATTAAAAAGTCTGAAAGAAGAAGAGACACAGTAGGGCCAGTCACATTGTACCTACATTATACAAAAAGGAATTCTGTTCTGTGTCTTGTATGAACAGTAGCACAGGAGCACAGAGGTCAAGAGCATCTCTGAGTTCAGTAACAGCTCTACCAGCCCCATTTACTACCATTATCATCATCATCACCACATGGTCATGTAACAGCACATGGCAATGAAACGAGAAGGGTTTGAACTTGTAGCACAATGATCCCCATTAGCCATGTGAACAGAAACTAATGTAAGATATGGAAACAGCAGGATAGCAGGGTTTAGAATCCAAGTCCACCAATGTTGAGACTCTGCATATGGTATTCATTTAGAAAAGAAAATCAGCCAGCATGTGGCAAGATGAGGAAAGACAGATTCCAGGCATCAGTCATGCGAGTCAGCAAAAATCACACCAATGGTTTCTTAAATATCAGCTGAGATGATCAGGTTTGATGGATGCATGTAGAGACACAGCCTGATGGTACATTTGGAGGTTTATGAATGAGTGACTTGAGGAGGATTTATTGTGAAATTTCTATTTACTATAAAAACAAGAAAATGCATCCACATCCTCAAGAAGCTACAGTGGAAACTACAGCCACCTGCTCCATCTTTTGAAATTCAGTCTTCTTCAGTGATTGTGGTTACAGCTGCGATCCAACAGGTATCTCAACATCTGAACCATCCACATAGAGACAGAGCGCAACGCGTCACACTCTGAAAGCCACGCCCACCAGAGGGGAAAACAATCGGTGCCACAATATGCAACCAAGGGCTGAAACGCTAACAAAATGCCTGTAGCTAGCTAAAAACATTAGATTACAGCA
>LKNJ01007273.1:0-13046 GCA_002120245.1 Maccullochella peelii
GAATTTATTCCATTTTGGAATAAGGCTGTGACATGACAGAATGTGGAAAACGTGAAGCACTGTGAATACTTTCCGGATGCACTGTATATTTATTAATGATATGCCACTTGTTTTAAATATAGCCAAATGAACAATGCTGGTAATATCACTGTGTATACACCATCACCTCATGTTGATGATTTTATTAATACACTGAAGAATGAACTACATTTGATTTGAAATCAGGGAGACAAACTAAACACATGGTTTAGTCAAGCATTAAGCACTAAGGAGGGAGAACGTCTCTCAATCAGGGAGCCTCTATACAGCCAATCAGTGAGGCTTCACTTCTGGGGGTCACACAAACAGCACAGCTGTAAACATGGGAAGAGGGGTATCTATTAAGAGAAGGTGCTCCCCATGTCAATGTAATATTGTCTCGTCTT
Source organism: Maccullochella peelii (assembly GCA_002120245.1). Classification (NCBI taxonomy): domain Eukaryota; kingdom Metazoa; phylum Chordata; class Actinopteri; order Centrarchiformes; family Percichthyidae; genus Maccullochella; species Maccullochella peelii. Next base: position 426 of record LKNJ01007273.1, read on the forward strand.
GATCACTGCTCTGTGATCTGGCCAAGTGCTGCCAAAAACAGCTGGAAGAGCTTCACAACAGAGCAGCACCATTAGCATCATTAGCACTCTCAGATGTAGTTTAATAACTTTGTTAAGAAATATAATAGCTTTGAAACAACCATATTGTTTGTATTGGAAAATCGGATTTTCTGGAAATACACACAGTTATCAAACGAGGCAGGTGAGGAGGGGTCACATGACACCAGCCCAACCAAAGCCTAATGCTATGAAACAAGTAATGTAATGTATAGATTTATATGGTGTTTTATATCTGGAGAGAGTTTGAAGAAGCAACTGAACATGTTCTTGGTTTGAAATATGGACATTTAGATGAACTGACATTGTTCTAGTTTTTTTCTTTCACCTGGGTTTGGTGTCATTTCATTGTTGGATGCAAAGTTAATGTTGGACTTTATGCAGACATTCAAGCGGGACCAAACGTTCAGAGTAATATTACAACAAAAGAACAAAGGGTACATTTCATTCAGTGTCTGAATATGGATGTAGTCCGAGTCCTCACTACAGAGTCAACCACTGAATGTTTAAAGGAGTGCAGGAGGTTTAATGACAGCTGAACAGTTTACTGTAAATGTGCTACCAGTTGCTACATATTTAAAGACACAGAAGATGTTCTATGTGTTAAATATGTACTGACTGCAGAGTACCCGGGTCAGGTGGAGACCCTCAGCACCAGCCTGTGGACATTGGCCATACTGACTAATCCAACACAAACAGTGTGTCAGTCCGGTCAAAGTCCACACCGAGCAGTCTGCTGCTGTGTCAGCTGAAAACACACACACACACACACACACACACACACACACACAAGGGCTGCAGAATTGATTCAATTCAATTCAATTCAGTTTTATTTATATAGCACCATATCATAACAAAGTTATCTCAGGGCACTTTTCCATAATGTTTACTCATGTTTACAGAGACCCAACAAGAGCAAGCACAAGCGACAGCGGCAAGGAAAAACTCCCTTTTAACAGGCAGCTGATTGGCTGATTGACTGCCTCTCTCTCCAGACCAGTGACATCAACAGGATGCAGGAGGCGTGTTCTCTGAGCTGTTACCTGTAGGCTGATCTGGTATTGGAGTCTGAGGACACACACTCAGTGTTTCCTCCCAAACCTTTGCAGCAGCTTTTCACATGCTGCGTTGTTATCTGTTTACATACAATGCAGTGGGTGAAACAGGGTTAACCCAGTCAGAAGCCTCTCTCACAGAGCAAACCAACATCAGACTGGCTGCTCCGGGTTTCATTCATACTACAATACATATATTTCCTATTTCATAAAACCTTTTGAAGGCTGCCTTGTTTCCATTCCTCTCCTCTGCTCTGGTATATTTTACCATCACCACCTGTCACTACACATTAGCATGTTGTGCAGTCAGCAAACATGTGGATCACTTGTTTAAGTTTTGGACCACTACCGGTGCAGTAGAGCAATGTTGTGACGAGCAGCTCCCTCTGTGGTTTACCTTCCAGTTTGGTCCAATAACAACCTTTAGTTAAGGCTGGCTCAGCTTTCAGGGCTGAGATTAGAAATGAAAAATATTTAGTTTATAGTCATCTTGAAAAGACATTTCTTTTCCTGTAAATAGGAACAGGTTTCACTTGTAGCTGCAATTTGCTCTCAGTGGTGTCGTTCAGTTTGGCCAGTTTATACAAAATGATGTGTAAGCTACCAGTGGGCACCATTCACTAAGTGAACTGAGTAGATCCACTGCTCCACTGTCTCTCTCTCTCTCGATATGAAAAGATCACACTACAAACCTGTCTGGGCTCAGTGAAGCTTCAGCATAAAAAGCTAGGTACTAATGTGACTTATGAGTGCTGAGCACCATTTTCCCAAAACACCTGACCACTTTCTGTTTGTCCTTTGGAGGTGTGGCTTCACAAGTTGTACTGGTTTCTACAGGTGCTTACCATTTACTGTTAGAGTGGCAGATATACACCTGAGGCAAGGCTTCCTCCAAAGAGCTGCTATAGCTCTGCTGTTTGACAGTATGAAGCTAATTCTACCGCTTGGACAAACTAAATACAAAGAGCTGCCATGCTGTCAGGACTTCCTGCTCTGTATCTCTGTGCATTCACATTCAGAAATGTAATCACTATGTTGCTCAGTAGAGGAACAGAACCCACAGGTACTATTCAGTACAATGGACTTGAGCCACACAAAATCTGTGAAAGTGATGTTTTTGTTACTTAGCACAGCAAAGTTCTTTCAGTGCAGTTACATTTCCAATATTTGTATTTGTAATATTATCGTCGTCTTCTGTAGTGCAATGTCCTCGTGCTATCCAGGAATCCTCTTTGGCAGTGGAAGTTGTAACCCTGGCATGGAGTCATGTGTCAGGAGGTAGGCCTACAGTAAAGGTCAGTCCAGCTGGAGGTGAGAGCAGTGTTGAGGAGGCAGTCATCCTGTTCCCTACAAGCGACCTCCAGCTTCCCCACAGGCTTTTTAGACTATGCTGAACGTGGGCGCTGTTATCCCCGTGTTTAAAGGATTACCGTGTCTCGCCCTCTCTGGTACAGACAGCTTTTCACCCCACCTGTGAGTGTGGTCCTTCTGAACAGCTGTTAACACTTTTGCCTTCAAACGCGGTCACGTGACAGAGGCGTACAAACTTCTTGTCAGTCTTAAAAGTCATATCTCGGCCTCTGACTGTTCTTTGTCAAATCTCTTGCGAGTCCCCCAACGTAAAGGAAGTGCAATATACCTTCAGCAGCATGAAATCATCTTGCTCTCTGCTAGTCTCACTGGTACATACAGTATAGACAAATGCATTGAAATGTTAAGGTGTCTATGATCTGACCCGATAATAAAGCAGCTGAAACTGAAATCTGAACATACCTGCCCAAACTGAAATGAGAGGCACTGATGCCTTTACAGAAAACGATTGATTTAGCGAGTTTTGTAGCAAGTTTGATTGGGACAGCAGTAACAGCTGTTCATAATATTGCTCTGAGTCTTCTTCTGGTTCTAGTTGTTTTGAACTCATTTCAAGAGACCATTGGTGTTGCTGGGCAGACACTGTGTATTTTCATTCATCTTGTGCATCGTGTCACGCTACGCGTTTTGAATCATGAAAACAAACCACTTCACTCTGTAAGACGACTGTATTGTATTGACAATAAAACAAAGGCTGAATGACGTGAGAAAAAAGACAAACATGGAGCTGCAGATGTCTGGTCACGCGACAGCCGACCTGGCAGAGATTTGGCTCCATTCTACAATTAGTCGGGTGGTGTCTTAACCCGTACATGTAGCAGCAAAGAAGACTTGGAGGATGTTTAGAAACGCAGCTGGAGAAGTAACATGTACTTCAAATATCTGCTGCTTCACCAGTGCCCTGTTACTTTAGTTGTGTAGTGTAACTAGAATCAGCATGGACAGCAAACACCTGACATGTTGTAACATTTCATTCATGCTGAAGGGAAATAAGACATGAGGGGACAGGAGGCCAACACACACACACCTCCAGTGGAGGACAGGGCAGAGTGACAGCCAGGACAAACCTTGCCATTATAAGCCAAGCAGACAAAATACTTCGACTGGAATACTTAGTACACTTAAACACACACAGAGTGAGAACACTCCTGTCCTTTACCAGCTAAAGTTTACACAGAGGAGACAAAAAAGCTGCCTCTTCTCCCAAGAACAATGACAATATAACATGTTTACATTCAAGTGACAGCTCCCTCTCGCAGCCACAGGAATTATGACATAGTGTGACGTTATTGTAGAGCTACAGAGTCCGCAGAGGGAAGAGGTCGGGATGGATGGGTCAACTGCAGTTTGTTTCCCGTCCCCAACCGATACTCAGCACTAGCTTCTTTTAACCCTCTACTGCACACATTATGGCTTTTCATAAAAAAATTAAAAAAATGTCATCCTATTTTCGGGGAAAATTGTGGCTCTCTGATAATGTATCAATGATCAAAGCTGTCACTCTTACCTCCCCACCAAGGGATTTTTGTGTTGCCTCAGGGCTGAATGAATAATCTGATAGTTTCAGTTAAGTGAAATACATTGGAAATAAGCACTCCTTTCATTTGTTTTTATATAGCATCTGTTCACAAAATTTGTATTGCGCAGCACAGTTTCAGTAATTGTATTGTATATGGTATCTGTACTTCCTCATTTTTCAAAAATTTTAGGGGTTAAATTATGGAATAATGCTAACAGATTTAAAATTGTGTCATTAGCTTTTGGTTTTCAAAAGAATGGTTTACAACGGTATTTTTCAGGGCTACAAATGTGAATGATTATTTTCTTATTTTTCTTTTTGGAGGGTAGCTTAAATTTAAAAGAATGCGGGTTAGGCATATATAAGCAATTTTGCTTCTGCCTGAGCCTGTTCGGGGGGGGGGACAGAAATGTTTTCTGTTGCCTGAGAGGAACCGTATGCAGTACAATAAGTTTATTATTGTAACCATGACAATGAAGGTACCCTAACAAGGATGTTACCCTAACCAAACCTTAACCAGAGAGTCAAGGCACTGGCAAACGATGCCATGCTGTTGACTGTGTGTCATATCACACTGTGTCATTCTAGAGGGCATGGAAGGACAATATGGAGGACTTGTTGGACTGTGACTGGCTGCATCCATCCAGTGCATTGTGAAAGCAGTCGGCTGTATTTGGCTCAGCAGTAAATACGTGAGTAACCCAACAGGTTCAGAAATACAAGTCACTGCTGGGCAGCCAACTTTGTGCACGATGTGAACACAAGCTGATTTTTGTAGATCACTCTCTCACCTTTAATTTAAACTTCTTAGTCTCAGTTATCTAAAAGGTAAACAACTTCTAATTTTCACAACCAAAACATTTATTAGTTTGGTCAAGGCTCAAAGGGCATAATTAAGGACACTTTAAATTCAGGCTATCAGAAGTAAACAATGTTTACATTGAATAGTAGTATTTAACTTGCATTAAATTGACCTCGGGGCACCACCGTTAAAAGAAGGGAAAAATGATTGACTGATTTATTTATTAATAAATCAGTCTCATAAATCAAAATATACTAATGTATCAATTTGGAACTCTAATAATTTAATTCATAATTACAATCAAAATAACCATATCAATACTCTAGTAAATGTGGAAGGGTTTTGGAGTTCTGAATAGTAGAGGTTGGCAAAATTCCCTCTTGTACAACATTAAATACGGTAGACCAAAATGTATATCCACAAGCATTTACCTATCAAATAATAAAAGGTAAACCACACAAGTAATCTAACTTCTAAAAACAAAGGAGTGTGTGTGTGTGTGTGTGCAAGAGAGACTGTGCATGTGTGTGCACGCCAGGAAGAATGTGTGTGTGTTTGTTCTGCCTGTGTGTTCCACGCGTGCATGGGCCAGAACACACATTTAGGCCAGAAACAAAAGAGCATGTGAAGCAGGAGCTTTCTCCACGTGTGTGGAGGCTAATTCCAAATGTATGTGTATGTGATCAGTGTAGGATAATGGTGCAAGGTTAGGAAAGAGGATGGTTAGCTTTGCATGAAAGACCCTGTGTCTGTGTAAAGCATAACTAACACCAACTTAGCTCTGTGGCGGAGCCAATAACCTAAACAGAAATCACAACAATACAGCTTAGTAAATAAACAAAATCAATCAATGTAAAGTTACAGTACATTGATAGTTTAACAGTCTTGTGCTTATCTGAGTACCATTGCTATGCTAGCTAGATATGCCCAGTTAGTCATCTGCTGGATGATGATAGACACTACAGTGCTCAGTGTGTTTTTAACTGACTGTTGAACTTCATGAGGCACATCATGCATTTTGGTTGTCATTGCCTTCACAGTGGTTGTAGCTGCACTAACTTCTGAAGGTGAAAGGATGGACTATGTAGGAAACTGATGCGTTACGAGTTTGTCAGGAGTTACATGGGTACCACAAGAAGGCAGGTAATGGCAGCCCAGACACCTTAGAAGTCTTGAGGGATTGTTACTGTTGATGTAACACTTGGCGGTTCGATCCCCACCTCCTCCTGTCCACGTCCTTGGGCAAGACACGAACGAACCCTGGTGCGTTTGCCTGTTCAGTGCAGTTTGTTTGGGCAGGTGTGAACACAGTAATTGCACTCGGGTGCGGACCAAAACAATTGTACAGAGACGCTTTAGAGGAGGTGGTCTCGGTCCGGTTCCAAACAAACAAACAAACAAATTCTGGAGCGGTTCATTTGTGGTGGGAACGTGATCGGACCCAACTACCAGGTGAACTTCGCAAGTTTGAACTACACGGCTCCTGTAGCCTGATGTGCTTTGCATTCTGCAGCAGAGCATGCAAACTGTTTCTAGTAGTAGCAGCTAGCCTCAGAAATATGCACTGAACACTGTATTTACTTTCTTCTTTGGTTTTACTGGCAAACTATAAACCAATGTCAATGGTGCATGCTGCCACCTACTGTACCGGAGTAACATCCCCAGAGACATCTAAACAATAAGTGGAGTGAATGTTCTCACGTGGTTTGCAATGATGTGTTTAGGATTTTCCTCTGTGTGAAAAGAAACCAAACCAAGGGGAAAACGCTCCAAGTCTACCAACTCATCAACTGATTCGGACCAGAGCAAACAAAGTATAGGTGTGAAAACACCCTAAGTTGCTCCCGATGGTTGGCCAGCTCGCTGCCATCGGTGTGTGCGTGTGAATGAGAGGCAAAAACCTTGTAAATCTAACCTAACCCAGTGATCATTAAAAGGTGATTCAAGGCCTGGTTTATCTGTCAAACTGTGCTACATGATAATGTACCAAGTGCAGTCATGCTTCTATTGGCTGACCGTACAAACTGACAGGACCACCTTTAGCAGAGGTGAACTCTGACCTGCTAATCCCAGGAGACACAGGCTTGAATTGAAATGAGTGAGTGTTTAGGGCAGCAGGACGGTGTTTGTGGGACTGTGTTCATGGTGATGAAGGAACAACAGTGAGGCTCACTGATGTGTTTTTAATAGTTTAAGATATACCAGGCTTTGCTACACACACAGTACTTGTTAGTAGTCTGCACATGGTTGAGAACAGGAAAAATATAGATCAATTTATCCTGTAATGATCTGACCACTGCAGTCCCGATATCAGCCAATACTTTCGCATTTAACTAACAGTGTATTACATTTGTTTAGCTGTCACAGAATACTAAAGTTGTTAATGATTCACTAAATAATCACTCAAGAAATTCATCAATATGAAACCATCGTTCAGGCAGAGCAACTTAAAGTTTAAGATATTTGTCAGAATTAAGAGTTTCTATAATCTGTATAATGTTCAGCAGTGCATGTGCAGTTTGCACTCTTAGCCGGTCGGAGAGCGACGGCGGCAGGTGAACAGGGACAAAACACACGCCAGCAGTGGAAGAGGAGGAAGATGATTGGACAACTGGGAAGTACTTTGGAGTTGAAACAGTGCATCATAAAAATGTTGCTGATGTGGAGATGGATCTTTTCAGGTTCTACACAAGTCCCCCATCAGCTGGGCACATTGACACAGAAATCATACACAATTCCCATTGTGCAGGTTGTTGATAATGACTTGTGCTTTAAGGTCTGAGTTATGTCATGTTTTTATTGGCATTTTTGGAGAAGACCAAAGGTTTTACAACAGATTTCATAATAATTCAGAGCTCCAAAGAGAGGGAGAGAGCCAGTATCATTCTACCATTGACTGTTGCCATCGGCTGCTTATATTGTCAACAGGCAAACTCCTAATCACCATAGGAAAAAAGAAAACAAGAAAACAAAAATCCAATATTTTTGATTTTTTAGTAAATATCATCCAGGGTTGCATCATTCAATTCTTTCAGAAACAAACAGGGAGAACAGTTTTCAGGTTTAACATTTGCTTGGTAAAAGGAGGGAGTGAAATAATAAAGGAGTGGAGAGGGGAAGAGATGCTTTGAGATGTTCCACTGGGAGAGAAAGAGGGGTAGCTGACTATCTTCTTACCTTCAGTTTCCAAAGAAACCTTACAAAAACTCAACAGTGAAAGGAGGACAGAGACAGGGGCGGGGGGTGGGGTGTGTGTGTCTGGGGTGGGGGCAGGGGGCTACAGCCTCCACATCCAAAAAACCTGCTTTTTCATTCTTCTTTCGGAGTGCAGAGTTTTATTATATATACACATATGAATATATAGAGAACACAGCTGACAAAGGCCTGTGTAAATCTATACATTTCCATTACATAGATAGTTATTATGGAAGGAGAGACACAGACTTTCTGTTTGTCGCTTGTCCAGGAAGAGAGACTTGTTGGTCCTGGTCACCAACGGTTCTGCAGCTCTGCTCTGGGCAGAGACCACTCAGAAACCTACAGACACACAGACAGAAACACAGGCAGCATCATTACCACGTGTTCTCATGGCCACAGACAGGCAGATGCTGGCTCAGCAGCCACACCAGCAGGTCAGGGTCTGAAAGCAGCAGGTCAGCAGTCAACAACAGGAACGGTCCATTAAAGACCAGGAATCAGGACATACCCAAGTACACCGTTTAACTTTGTTCAGTATCACAGGTAGAAATGGCTTCTCTCACTAGCCAATCCTCTCTCCACAGGTGGCTCGGGTGATTTTAACACACTTTCAGGAAGTTATATTTCACTGTCCAGTTAAATTAAGCATCTTCAAACTTTCCCTCAAGCCACGTGATTAAACACAATTGCTTTAATTGTTGGGTCTCTAAATATAAAGAGTCGGTCTAGACTTGCTATATAATAAAACTGAATTGAACAGAAGGAACCAAGGTCCCTGGAAATGCACGCAAGGATACAAGCAGGTATATGAAACAACGTTTCCTGTTTCCACGGCCAATAAGGAAGAACCCACAGGTGGCTTTACATTTTTGGAGAGAGGGAAACCGTGCCCACTACTTTGACTTAATGAAATAAGGCTATTAAGCATAAGGAAGTGATGTGTAGTTACAGAGTCTTGTTGCCTTACACCATAGACTGTTGATAAAGATGGACAATGCGTCTCCACTTCCTCCCACTGTACAAAAATGAAGTCAAAATATCCTGGATACGAGTGCTGCCATCTTGTACTGGTGGCATCATTTGGAGCCAGAGTCTGCACAGCAGTGATACTGAGGACCCGCCCATACACCAACCAAAAACCAATCGTGAGCACACTCACAGCTGTCAATCATGACATCACACCCCCTTTTTATAGCATCAAGTAACTAATTCAAACCAAACTTACCAGGAAAAATGAACATTTAAACAAAAATTAGCATGATAAGAACTACCTAAAATGACAGTCATCTTTGGGAACATTTTATTTGACATTTACTTTGAATTTTGAACATGGAGGGGGCGGGGTTTATGACCTATACTGCAGCCAGCCACCAGGGGGGGGATGGAGATGCTTTGGCTTCACTTTTGGGGAGCCATCATGTCGTCCATCTTTACATACAGTCTATGCCTTACACACTGAATAATAGTCACTTCCACACAGTGAGGTGTTCATGTCTTAAACTTACTGCACAACCCTTACCTCAGAATTCTTAAAATAAACCCTTTAACAGCTGTGTTGATTGACAGATCCCTTCAATAAAGCAGTATCAGCATCAAAGCACTTGACGTCATGTGCGCACAGAGACATTCAGCATTTGCATTCATGAGTCACAAATCAAGTGTGTTAAATTGCGTACATTAAGACTGTTCTACATCAGCTTTCGGTTTCAAAACTATTTTACCTTGGTTAAACCAGCACAGATAGCATGGATGCTACTGTCAGGGTTTTAGAGTTCATTTTTCTTTTTAAAATTAGGATTTGTTGGAAATTATTTAAATTAAGAGGACTAATGCCAAAAATATGCTACTAAGGCTGCTACATCTGCTACAGTTCTACCAAAAGCTACACTGTTGAAGTAATTGTTTTTTGTTTTTTTAAATTTTAAAAATCAGAAACTTTGCATTTGAAGTATAACATTCTGTCCATTATAATACAAGTCCTACATTAATTCAATACATGTGGCCTTTGACCGTGTATTAACATGGAAATTGTGTACCGACAAAGCAGTCGAGTGAAAATGAAGGGGTTGAGGTTGCTTAAGTTTGTCAGGGTACTGAAAAGCTTCTAAATGTGGATTCACACTACTGAAGATTGCCAAGTTCTCTACAACATTGTACGTATTATTGCCAGCTTCACATGTCCTCGTCCTTCAGCGTAACAGACTAAAACGGAAAAAAGAAAAAAAAAAACTGGAAAAAAACATCCAGACATGGGTTTAGTTTCACACTCTATTCAAACAGAATTCCATTCCAGTTAATTGGTAAATGAGTGTGTTGGGGGAGGGAGAGACGGGACATGTCCAAACACCTTCTGATGAGCCTTTGGCCTCAGGAGAAGTTTCCTTGTCAGGCGACGTGTTTCCGAGTCTTGTAGAGATGGCGAGATTGTACATTAAGACTAAAGCAGGCTGTGTTAAACAATAAGGCCTGAAATCTACCGTCTGTAATTATTTACACCACTATGCACAACTAAGTTCATTTTCATAGTGCTTGTTTAGTTTCTGGACCACTGTCATGTTTTCCTTTTTAAAGTGACTTGAAAGTGTTTATATGCTAGCATTCTGTTGAGGGTAACTCATTACTTTCTGTAGGTGCAACAAAGTTAAAGACTTCATTGTGGCTGTAACAAGGATGCAGTTAATCATTAAGGGGGGTTCAGAGTAGTTTTCATATGGTTTGAATAGGTTATAGATGGGTCTCATTTTGACATTGTTTTTAACATCTGTCAAAGGTCTGTTTGAGAAGTTGAACTATGTAAAGTGACCAGTTGCAGTGCTTAGTGCAGTTTAAATGATTTAAAATCTTTAAATCACAGAAACAAGTCTGTCACTGCCTGCTCAACTGGAAATGCATGTAAGAGAAAGATAATTATAGAAGTCAGACTTATTGTATTCTTTTTTTTTTAAGTGAAAGCTATTAGAAGCTTTTAGAAGACAATTGACTCAGGTGGACACCAACATTAAATCGGCTTTTAAACTGTACAATAGACTGGACAATACTGGAAAACAGGCTTATGAGTCAATGTCTTTGATAGCTCATGTCTGAACCAGGAAAAAAGCAGCATGTCAAACTCCTGACTGTGTGACTGTCCACACTGGACCTACTGAAGCCTAAACTGAACAGCAAAACACCAGTGGAAGAACTACCTGGCCAACTAGGAAAGTGAAGTGCAACTCAAACTCATGACCTGACCAATTTCCAAAGCTCAATCCTCTATCATTTAAAAAACAAAGACAAAATAACAGTGGCCCTGGCCCAAAATTTAACAAAATAAATAAAAACTGAAAACATTTCACATAAAAAGACAGCGACAGAGGAACAGTTCTTGTTCATGATTTGACAGAACCCAAGTCAATTCAGAGTTAATTAAGACTGGTCCGCAATACTATACGGAAGCAAACAGTTTTGTCTAATGTTGTGGTGTTTTGCACCTCAGAGCCACCATGTACAAAATAGTCAAAGCAAAGCAAACAAGTACCCTTTGTCTAATAATTAACTATTTCCTGATGAAATTCTTAATGCATTGGGTTTGTGAGGCCGTTACAATAGAAAAGGGGGTATTTGAGAAAAATCAAAGACTGTTGTCAGTTGACAGACAGTTGGTTGCTTTTTGTAAATCTGTAATGCTTCAAGTAAGGCATTAATTGAAATTATATCTGGTGGTTACAAACAGACAGAATGACCTGACTGTAGAGTGTCTGCAATCGAATGGGACAACACGTTATCTGACCTAGCTTTGCGGCCATTGTCAGTTTGTTTACATAATGTCAGTTTTTTATGAAAAAAAAACGTGTATACACGTTTTTTTTTATAAAAAACTGACACGTATACATATATACACATATATACATATATACATATATACACATACATATACATACACACACACATACATACATATACATACACACATATACATATATACATACACATACATATATACATACACATACACATACATATATACATACACATACACATACATATATACATACACATACACATACATATATACACATACATATACATATATACACATATATATACACATATACATACATATATATATACACATATACATACATATACATATACACATATACATACATATACATATACATATACACATATACATACATATACATATACATATACACATATACATACATATACATATATATATACACATATACATACATATACATATATATATACACATATACATACATATATATATATACACATATACATACATATATATATATACACATATACATATATATACATACATATACATATATATACACATATACATACATACACATATACATACATATACATACACATATACATACATATATATATACACATATACATACATATACATACACATATACATACATATACATACACATACATATACATACACATATACATACATATACATATATACATACACATATACATACATATACATATATACATACACATATACATATATATATACACATATACATACATATACATATATACATATATATATACACATATACATACATATACATATATATACACATATA
>LKNJ01007274.1:0-13106 GCA_002120245.1 Maccullochella peelii
CACACACACACACACACACATTCCAACACACACACACACACACACACACGCACATGCAGGCACACACTCACTGCTGCCAAGGGTGTGTTTGTGGGTACAACTTATTTAGTGTGGTTTTTGGATTTTGTAAGCAGTGTGTGTTTGTTAGGTGTGTGTGTGTGTTCAGGATTATGAAAGTGTGCGTTGTGTGTGCATGTGTGTGTATGTTTAAGAGTGTGTGTGTGTGTGTGTAATTCACGTTACAAAGCCAGCAGTGTGTTTGATCGGAGTATCAAGATATCTTATCAGCATGTTAGCATCACAATAGCGTTAGCATTGACCGCATTTACTTTACATTAGCACTGTTAGCTTCTGATTAGCTGTAAGGCTTCTACAGTTGTAAGTTTATGGAAGTTTGACTCGGCTTGCCAAAGCTCCTTAGCTCCAAATTAGTGTAGTTTTCACTGGGACCACAACCAAAACCATCACCTCAGACCTGGCTCTGTGTGTGTGTGTGTGTGTGTGTGTGTGTTTGTTGGCTTCTCAGGTCTCTCTGGTCTGGACTGCATCAAGTGTGTGGTTCAATGTTGGACCGTAGGGACGCCGTGTGTGCACAGGTTGTGTGTGTGTGTAGGTGAGCAAGGGATTATGTGTGTGTGTGTGTGCATCATTCTGGGGAAACCAACAGTTTCTTCTCCTTCTCTGTCAGAAGAAAACTGTTTTCTTTATTTTCAGCAGCTTCTCTTTATTCAGGATAAAAAGTCATGGAGCAGCAATGCATTATGGGGCATCTGAGTATGATTAGTAGCATCAGCAGCAGCATAGTGTTCATTCATTAGAGGCCCATTCTGTCCGCCAAATGAGGTTCAAACCCACAGAAGTTCAATTCTAGCAGAGATTGTAAAGTTTCCAATGATACTAAATACTTCAGGTTGAATTTTGGCAAATGTGTATAGAATGATGCAAAAGAGATCAAGAATATTTCCATTTAATATAATAACAGGAACAAGCTGATGCAGGATATATATGCTACTGCCAGACTGTGTGGAAGGAGACGATTTTAAGCGAATTAAGGGGGAATAAAAGAGGAGGGGAATAAACTGTATGTTAAAGGCTTAATGAAAGAAGTTTCTCATTTACTGGACTTTTTATTAAGAGAATCAAATCTGATTCCAGTCCTGGGAGGTTTTGCTCACACTGGTTATCAATAAGTGCTTGTGTAGAAAAGCCATTTCTTCACAGTAAAATTACCATGATAATCATCAATAAATGCTGAAGTTAAACAAATAGCAACAAAATGTTATTTTTATTTCATTTGTTTCAGCACATTTCTAAGAACTAGAACTAAGAACTGTGAAAATGCTGACATCCTCATTGTACATTTTACATATTCACGATCTCCTGGACAAAAAATAAACGCTGATAGGCCGAGGAAAATAACATGGGAAAGCAAAAATATAGAAAGACGCTAAAACTTAGTGGAGGAAAAGAAAACAAGGGCAGAAACAGGTGGAAAAGAGAAAGGCACTTGCCTGAGTCTGCAGCTGCAGAGTGTGTGTGTGTGTGGGGGGGGGTGCTAATTTGTAGTCAGGATCTCTCTGTGTTTTGTCTGCCAAGATTAGACTGTCTTGTTTTGGTCTCTGACCGCAACAGACAATACACGATACACACACACACACACACACACACACACACATGCACATAGTGTCAGGAAACAGCAACCTGACTTTCTCACTGTCCTATCCGGGCATATTTTATCACGTGAAGCAATGGCAGTAATGAAAATGAGTCCAGCTGCATGTTTAAACAGAGCATAGCGACGTGTTTGGTATTTTGCAGTGGCATGCTAACCAGCTCTGTAAAATTACATTTAATTTGACATAATTCTTAGTCTGGTACCTGACACTTTTTTCCCAAAGAGATTTTTAGTGAACTTCAGTTCATAGATCACTGCCATGACAAGAAACCAAAGCAGCCATGTAGGGATATCCTGTTGTATCTCCGCTGGAGGCAGGAGTCTGGGATGTGAACCTACAGAGCCTGGGCTACGTAATATATGTCTGGACAGCAGTTTTCTCCACATGAAATTGAATTTTCATGTTTTAGCAAAGGTCGTTGAAGTTCTGTGAGACACATGGCAGCATGTAAAAGCCAACAACACTCACAGCGACTCAGGGTGTGTTCGTTTAACCGTCCCTACCATACAGAGGAGCCGGGAGGAGACTCAGTGTTATGTTGAGGTGGCACCAGAAATTAATGATTTAAATTAAAGTCACATGATGTTGTCAATGAAACATGGCTTTATTTAGGATTTGACAGTTCAGCTGGTCATCCTGAACATGTGTTGTAGAGTGTACTCACTGGTTGTATCACTTCACTGCAAGTGCTACTCCTTAAAAAAAAGCTTGCATTATTTATGAAGTTGCCGTGGTGTAACATCATAGTCATCACAGCCATATTGTTCATATTAGTGGCATCCAGATACAGCATTAAACACTTTAATGCTGTAATGAATGTCAACTGAATCATGTTTCTCATGTCATCTGATGTTGTTTTATTTTAGTTCATTACAAGCGGACTCGTGCAGAGACTGAAAACATCTTTACAGAAACAACCAATATGTAACAGACGTTCTCTGTTCATTTTAGCCAGACAGGTTAATAAATTCTTCCCATTTTTATGGCTTCTTCTCTGATCATTGGCTTTTCAAACCTGCTAAGCATTTGACTATATTATAAAGACTATCAGCAGCCTATCAGCAGCCAGCAAAAGGACTGTAGCTTCCTCATAATGACCAGAAATCATGTCTTTTTGTTCTTGATGTCTCGGCTGATTTTACGGGAAGTTATCAGTCTTGACGTTACTTATTATTAGGCTCATTTCTCCCACCGTTGTTTCCTCACGCAGCACTGATGACAAACTAAAGCCACACCTCCAGAGAAGCCTTCTGCTAAAGACTTTAAAGCGTAAATGAATTCATTTTAAATCAGAGTTTATGATTATGAAACTGTACGGATCTTATATTTTACACAGTTAAAATGACGGTCAGTTCTCCAGAAGTGTAAACTTGTGGCTGGATGGAGAGACAGTGAAAGTAACTGTGAGTTTTAGGGATGAACCCGTCATTTAGCTTTCAGTCCTGATCAGGAAAACATCTCTGGGGTTCTTGTTGTGTGTCACATTGAATTTAAAGTCAAATTGAAATAATATCAGAGACACAACAGCCAGAATAAATCTGATCCCTGGAGCAGAACGCCTGCTGGACTCACATCTGGCTCTGTGTGTGATCATGTGCACACGTACTTCTCTTAAACATGCATACAGTATGTTCATCTTTACAAATGTGCACGTGCATCAAAATGTGTGTAAGTGTGTATGTGTGTATTCATGCAAACAACCTGCCGTGTGTGTGTTTGTGCACTATATGCGCGTGCACGTGTGCAGCCTGGGAGGTTAGTGTGAACTGTTAATGACAGGCCACGGTGTGTGTGTGTGTGTGTGTGTGTGTGTGTGTAATGAGTAGAGAGAAAGGTTCTGTGTGATTATAGGCCTCCTCTTAGGACCAGGGAGACTAAATATGGCTTCAGACTAAACACTGTCCACACACACACACATGCTCACACACCACACCACAGACCACATACACATTGGCAACATACAGCACATATGAAGAGAAAAGTATGAAAATAACTTGAAGATATTTTTATGATCCTACAGGACAGGAGTTATCTTCTCCGTGTGTGTTTCTGTGTGGAAATAAATCCCATTTACAAATCATCCCGTCCTGAAGCCCTTTGCTGAGTTGTGTCATGTGTCTCCATGTTTGTTTTGTAATTCGATATGGACATAAAGTGTCCATTAGAAGAAAAATAAAGTTTTGATACTTATTTGCTCATGATGATCCCAATCCAGCACGTTTGTACTCAGCGGATTAAAGTCCTAAAATGTTGCTAGTGTTTTCCCACAATACACTTTTACGTTTACGACACCAGAAATCTCACATGCTGTTGGTCACTTGAACTGAAATATAAACATCACCTGGTGGTTAGAGATCTAGTACGGATTTGCTGTAGTTCAATCAGCTGTTTCATTTGGAAACAACATACATCACAGTATAAACCGACATACAATAGAGAAAATAAGAAGTATATTGTATTGCAAATCAGGTTACTTTGACAAAGTAATAATAACATTAAGAAAAATGGGTACTTATGAACAGAGCTGTAGACTGTCAAATTTAAATCACAGAAATGAAATCATGAGACGTTACTTGAACTTGACTTACATGAGATGTGAAAACAAAAAAGTCTAGGTAAAATCCTGGAACAATAAAAAAAAAAAAATTGTATGACAACTGGATCTGAATTGATAAGTTGATAAATCAGTTATTCGGCTGACAGAAAAATACTGTGCAACTGTTTTGATAATCGATTAATCGAGATAATTAAGCCAGATATAAAACATTCCCTGCTGATTGTGAGGAAACACTGCTTCTTTTTTCTAGTGTAAGTTCCTGCGTGTCTTTGCCTACGTTTCATTCAGGGAGTTGAATAAACAACACCGGCTCAGTGGTAATCAGGCAGCAGGCGGAGTAGCAGTTTTATGTGCCGTCTTCTTCTTCACTGGCTTTTGAAAGAGTTTCAAAGCATTTGACAAGATTTCGAAGACTACAGAGACCAAAGAGTACTGTAGCGTCCTCACAGTGACCACAAACTATGTTTGATTTTACAGGAAGTCGTCAGTCTTTACTTATTATGCCCATTTTCCACGCCATGTGTTCCTCATGCAGCAGCAGCAACCAACACGGTTCTAGATAAATTTGCTAAATTGTGAGAATATGCTTCTTTTCTTTGTCTTACGTGATCGTGAACTAAATATCTTCAGGTTTCAGGGTGTTTGTCAGATTAAATTACTTTAGGCATTTGTCACTATTTTCTGACATTTTATAAACCAATTGATTGATAAAGAAAATATTCATGAATGTAATCGTCAGGGACAACAGACAGGCCTTGCGTAACCACACACCTTGAATACATCTTGGAGGGACTTGGTCTCAGTTATGTCAAAGACTACTAACACAGCTTTGAGCGGAAAATGTTAAAATGCCAAAAAGAGACCAAAAAGATTTTGTATCTTGACTCTCGACACACAATGTTAGCGTCTCATTTTGCTTCAAAGCTCTGCATTCTTTGATTTGCTTTGATATATTTGATTAAATCAGATTACAGTTCATTGTAGATCAGAGTATACAGCGAGTTTTCACTCAAGCAGCCGAGAGTCAATATGGGAGAAAATGTGTGTGTGGCAGGCGTGTCGGTGTGTTTTCTTGCACCATTGAACTCTTCGACGGGCCAATAGAGTTCATATATATTTTGGCTTTTGAGGAAGGGTTAAAGCACAATAAATACACACACACACACACACACACTCACTCTGCACTCGCAGCTGCTCTGGTGAAACGGGCCCTTGGGTTAAGTCATATCACATGCTATTAATACACTCTCGCTAACAGTGTGTGTTGTGTGTGTGCACGCAGAGTCTCTTTGGGAGGTTGTCTGAGTGTGTTTGTGTCAGGACGGATCAGGTGTGTGTGTGTGTGTGTGTGTTCACGCTTCAGCCTGAATTCATTTAAGTGCCTTGCTTTAGGGCATGAGTGTGTGGTGTCAATGTATCTGTTTGAACTTTGACCCTGACCACACTTCCAAACAGCTTTATCGGCCCTCTTTATGAGGTTAGCGTGTGTGTGTGTGTGTATGTGTTGCAGAGACCGTCTTTACTGTCGGTCTTACTCTCTTCAGACACTTTAAACTCTGATCTGAATGCAACAAGTTCAGGTCCTGGGTTTTTACAAAGTCATTCTGGGAAATTAAAACGTAAAAAGAACATTTTTGTGACGTGTTTTTTATGAGACCTCTCTGTTATGGCTGCTATGGACTTAACTTACAACATAATCAGAAAATACTTAAAACTGACCTGAATTTTGTGAATTAATTTATGAGAAGCCCCCAAAATATCCTCAGAGGCCCCGTCTGTTAACCCTTGGAACTAACGGTTAATGTTCGGTGTACCTAAGGGCGTTTTCACATCTAACCTGTTTGGTTCAGTTAAAACGAACCCTGGTGTGTTTGCCCGGTTAGTCCGGTTTGTTTGGGCTGGTGTGAACGCAGTAATCGCACTCGGATGCGGAACAAAACAACCGTACCGAGACCCTTTAGAGGAGGTGGTCTTGGACCGGTTCCAAACGAACTCTGGAGCGGCTCGTTTGTGGTGGGAACGTGATCCATCCTCGATCAGAACCAACTACCAGGTGTACTCCTTAGGTTTGAAATAAACGGCTCCTGTAGCCAGGTGTGCTTTGCATTCTGGGATGCGGCAGAGCACGCAAACAGTTTCTAGTAGCAGCAGCTAGCCGGAGAACGAACCAGCAATGTTTCTCTCACAGAAATATGCACTAGTTCAGAACACAGGACCTTCTTCCTGTATTAACTTTCTTGCTCCTGCCCCCCAGACACATCCGACCAATAAGCGGAGTGAACGTTCTCACCTGGTTTGTAGTGATGCATTTTAGTTCGCTGGGATTTTTCTCTGTGTGAAAAGAAACTGAACTGACAGGAAAACGCTCCAAGTTTACAAACTCATCAACTGATTCGGACCAGAGCAAACGAACTATAGGTGTAAGAACGCCCTCGAATAATCGCCTCTTTCTTTCTCATTTTGAGCTCTTCAGTGTTTTTGTATTTAGTATGCAAATCACCACAGACCACAGAAGCAACCCCAACCCTCAGCTCCAGCTGAATGTCCATGCAGTGAAGTGTATTTTATTCTATATTTTGCATGTGGTCACAGGTTCATCTGTGAGCTGGGAAGAAAGATTCAGTGACAAATGTTGTTCTAGAGACTAAGTGTGCTGCCAGGTGTGGACTGTGATCTGCCTCACATGTATGTGTAGGCACAATCTGGATATTTCTGTCTGATCAGGGCCAAATTCTCCAGTCCAGCCTCCACCCAGAACCCCCTCTCTCCTCCATCCAGCTGGACCGACCAAACCCCCTCATTATTTCAGTCCTGGGTGGGCCTGGACTCCACCAGCAAGTGTGTGTGTGTTTGAGGTCACCTCTGAACCTGTCGAGATCAGCTCTCACAGCTCGGGGCTACCAGTGGCCTGGGACTCAGCCTGGGTGTTAATCCCAGGTTGGGTGTCACTGCGGTGGGTCACGCTCTGTAATTTAGTCCCCTGCTCTGTCTGGGGCCTCCGGGCCCTCAGGACCACCCAGCAAACGGCAGCAACCACCTACCTCAGCGTCTGTGTGTGTGAGAGAGATGGAGAGGGTGTGTGCATTTAAGGTTTTGAAAAGATTTTTTTTTTTGTCTGTGCTTTTAGGTGTGTGTGCTAATACATGTTAGCAGGACAGGCTTAAGACCATGTGTGTGTTGTGTGGTTGAGTCACAAGGAAGTTTGTGTATATGTGCATGTATGCGACTGTGTGTGCTACATGTATGTAGGATTTGTGGGTTTTTTTTGATAAATAGACTATTCAGCTGTTTTTAAAAATGTTAAAATAATGACAAATGCCATTTTCAAGTTACCAAAGCCCAAAGTTAAATCTTACAATTAACTTGTTTTGACCGACCAACAGTATAAACACCTACAAATATTTTTATTGGACCTCTTAAAATCCTGTTTTTAACCCTTGTACTTCCTCTTAAGCCTTACAGCTCAGCTGTATGATGTTTACACTGACTCCATGTTGTGTACAACACAGCCGTACAATGCAATCAATTGGAGATATTTCAGTCTGACATATTCGGTCTTTGGAAACTCGAGGATCTCCACTAAGACTTAGAATAAAGTTCTTTGGCTTTTTAGAATCTTCGGCTGCATCAGTGGGTCAGAGAGGTAGAAGAAGTTAGAATCATCAAACTGAAAATTAAAAAATGTTTACATTTGTGAAGCTTTAAAAATGTTATATGAAAATAAAAGCGTTGTATTTGATATCCGGCTTAAACAAATCAAAACTGACTTGAATAATTAAAAACTACAATCAATTAATTTTCTCCTGGTTGACTTACTGATGAATCCATTGATTGTTTTCTGCGTTCTTGGTCTGTGTTTGTTGGAGATTTGAGGCTCTGTGTGAATGGCCTTATCTTTATGCGTGTGTGTGTGTGTGTTGTGTACCGCTGTGCAGAGGTTTCATCCAGTGGTGTGTTTGGGTTTTCCTCTGCCCATATTTCAGACTCTGACAAGTTAAAAAAAGAGACATATTCATCCTGGATTGAGGGAGGGGGAGTGTGGAGAGCGACGGAAGGAGGGCGGGTCTCGCACACACGACCTATCAGCACAGAATAAAGCTCTTTGTTCATGACCGTGTGAACATGCGTGTCAAAGAAAAGCAGAAGGCCTCCCTCTCTCAGCCTCGCCGTCCCAGAGAAAACACAAGAGTTCAGCCGGCTCTTTGACAGAACGGGACAACCTCATAAATCACGCCGCCGTATTTTAGCAGCCGTCCGTGCCGCTGAACGACGGCCTTTTAAAGCATCTCTGACAGCCTCGATTGGGGAGGAGGTCAAAAAAGGAGACTTTGACTTTATTTTTCTTACCAAAGAAACCCCAGACACCTTCTAACTTCTTTTATTTTAACATTTAAGGCATTTAGCTCGCACTCACGCTCATCTGGATCTCCTTGAAGTGAGTGAAACGGTAGAACAAGCATCCATTTCTGGATCGCCACCATCCATCATTCCTGGTCAAAGAGCTTCAAGTGTGGAGTGTCAAGGAATTGAATAGCTATTCCCGATAGGGATTATCAGCGAGGTGTTTCTGGTCTATACACAATTTTCCCTCAACCTGCCTCATTCTTCTTCAGTCGGTGGTTTCCTGCATCTCCCAGAAAACACTGTGTTAAGAAAACCTCACCTGCATTGCAGCTTTGCTTCAGTGGTTTCCTGTAATGTGTTTTCCCCTGTTGTATTAACATCTTTGAAGAGAGGAGTCTCACTGTGGCTCGTCTCTGTGAATCTATTTTGTCTGTGGCATAAAAACTGACTAATTATTAATAGACTGTTGATTTAGATTTAGAGTTACTTTTTTTTTTAGAAGCGTGTGACCATTTAAGTCAATATTGAAGCGCAAATGCCAAACATTCCCTGGTTCCAGCTTCTCAAATGTGAGGGTTTGCTGCTTCTCTGTCTGTTTTATGTCATTATAAACTCAATATTTTTTGTCGGTCAGACAAAACAAGCTCTATGAAGACATCACCTCAGACTAAGGGAACTTGAGATGGGTATTTTTCACTGATTTCTGACATTTTATAGATAACTGTTGGATTTAGCTTTTGTTTGACAGCAGCAGCACTTGATAGGTGTGGTACACCAGCAACATGTTGCTTCGATAAATGCATCATGCAAAAAAGATCTTCTTGCATCACGTTTACAGTCTGCCCATAAAATCCAATATTCATAATGTCTGCGTTCTGTCCATAAGTTCCACTTTGTCAGTGTGGATATTATTAAAAACTGTTGGCTACTGTTTATTTGCCGCTCCACACTTTAGTCCCTTGCCACACAGCTTTCAGAAACTGTTCCAATGTTTTAATGGACTACAAGAGTTCATTTTTACGGCTTGCGTCCCCACAATGCTGTGTGTTATAAGATACAGTATAAGGGATAGGGTCTAATAAATTGTGGGGTTACTAATCCATTTAAAAATTGTCTTTATCAGCCCTGATCACATGCAGGTCAACATGGGACGTTCCCAATGATAATTGCAGTCTAAATCAAGAGCATTGCATTCTGGTGTATTTCCTGTTGTTGATCACCTGTGCTCAAAGGCAACTTTAGAAGGAAGCCTTTGCTTCTTTTATTTTCAGACAAGTGGCATCAAAAACAGAAATTGTTTGGATTGCTGGAAGATTTAAAAACTACAAATGCTGTGTCAAGCATTTACTTGTCCACATTAGTAGAGCTGTCTTGACAATTATATAAAGCATGAAAAAGGCACCAGAGATGGAACAACACAATGTGTGTTTAACTGTTAAAGGATGCAGTTTTCCCTCAGCTTATTAACAAGCTATGACATATTCATACTGGCCAGTCATTGTTTTGAGATGACGCGGTTTGATTGTCTGAATTTTGTCACAATTCATGATGAATTCCAAACTTCATCAATTACTTGAGTGAGCATATTTTTACTTGACTGCAAATAAAATGGCAGTAAAACTTAGTGAGACGTTTCTATGACACATGTAAACTGATTATTAATTACTTTGAGCAGACTGAAGCAGGAGTGTAGACATGAAGAGGAGTAAAGTAAGGAGGTCGTGGTGCGCTCCAGAGCTTTCCACAGAAACCATCAGAGGTTGGATCAGGTTCGGTTGCCAGATCCTATCACCTAATCCCCCACTTCTCGTCTCCTTCAACACTCCACTGAGACTTGATTAACAACAACCTCTTTTTTCTAGCTCTTTTACTTCCTCCATCTTCTTCTCTGTCTTCTTTTCTATCTCCAACTACTGTCTCCACCTTTTCAGTCCGTCGCTCCCTCTCATTTCGTCTCTCACTCTGTTCTGTCTACTCCTCTCTCGCCCCCTCTCCTCCCATCTTATCAGTGAGAGTGTAGACAGACAGTGTTATCAGTATTGTGTGTGTGTGCGCTTGTTTTGACCACAGACAATAGTGGTTACTGTCTGTCTGTCTGCCCTATCTGTCTATCGGACACTGGGAGAAGATGCTGATCGCTCCATCACTCGTCCGCCAGATCGCTCTGTCTCCACCGTCTGCCGCTTGTTTACGTCCCACAGTACCATCTTCCTCTCTGTCTCTTTCAATTCACTTCACTTTGCTTCGTTGGCATGAAATCAGTCAAGTCAGTCGTTCCCATTTCACCAGCTGGCACATAGGGCAGCATTTTTGTCGCCCTTTTTTTATGGAATAGGGTTGCTGGCCCTGTGCCCAACCATCGGCCATTGTTGGCTGACCTAAGGCCTTCCAGTGGCCTAGTGGATTACAGACTCGCACCACATGAGACCAGACAGGTTTTAGGTTGTGCATCAAGCCCAATCAACTCCTGTTACCATGTATGTGGTATTTGCTACCGAGAATTGGTTTAGTTTTTAGTAGTTTCTACTGGTAACGCAGGGCAGGTTGGCATGAAATATATAAAGTTAAATGCACTGCTGCCACTGCCTTGTCTTGCCCTGTTTTTAACTGCTTATTTCAAATTCCCAAACAAGTGAAGCATCTGTACCTGTTAAAGAAATGTTGGTTAATTTCTCTGCCCATTAATCTCTTAATTCTCACTGAACAGAGTTCAAGTTAGTTACGACTGCTATCCTTTCTTTTCTTTTTTTTTTTACAAACCGAGCATTGGCTCCTTAAAGTGGAACTTGGATTTGACACATAAAAGTCTTGAGGAGTACTACTGCTGTTGTATAAAGCCTTCTGTGACTCCAGAGGGAGCTGTGTGACGTCCTCATTTCTGCATTAGGCTAACAGCTTGAGGTTAAATCAGCTGCTACTAGCATAACACGCCCGAATCTACGACGGAACGGTCAGTGGTCGTGTTGCATTGTGGGTAATACATTCGCTTTATTTTTTAAACTGTCTGTTGTGAGTCTGTCAGTGTTGCAGGAGTGCAAAGCTAAATTGGTGGGGTACTCTGTTAAGAAGAGTCTTTTCCCTCGAGCAGTGGATTCTAACAACGGTGAAGTCACAGGCGGCTCTGCTTTTTCCCCCTGAATTTTCATGCTTTGTTTCATAAAAGTGTATTAATTTCTGTCTATATTTCAGGTGTGGCGGCTTGCCCCCGCTGTAACACACTGCAGGAAACTTTTCCTTTGTTCCAAAGCGAAATGTCATGACAAGTATTGGTCAGATTCTCATTCAATAGACATTCAGCGTGTCCAGTGGATGGTTACTGTTCATTTTGGCAACCACCTTTTGTCTAGCACTGTCATCAGGTCAAAGTGCCCCCTGAATTCACTGAATTTGCTTTGGATATGGACCCAAGAGGACGAATCCCAATGTTTCTGGATCGATCCCAGCTTATAAGACACTTTGTCATTGTAGGCATACAATGAAATTATGTTTGGTAACTATCAGAAACCAGCAGCATAGAAGTAGTGTCCTGTATTTGCAGTTTGATTTTACAAACTGACCTTAAAAGATGAGGCCAAAAATTAAGAGGTCACGGTGCACTGACACACAGAATCAGGATTCTGTAAAATGAACTGCAGATGAAGAGACAAACTCAACGAGATGAAAAGGCAGAAAACATCGAATGGCTCTGTTCTCTGTGTGTTTGTGTAGTCTGATAGTGTAAGCTAGTGTCTGACAAATTGTAATGTTTAGGTTAACTCCCTGAAAGCCTTCATACGCCCTTGCAGTGTTTTAGTGTGTGTGTGCGCGCGTGTGTGTTACTAAGTGAAACACTGACTCTGTTACAGTGCTTCCATTACATCCGTTACTGTGTTAGTGAAAGCACATTTATTAGTGTGTGTGTGTTTCTATTAGTAATCCTACACAAGGAAATGGGCTCTGTGATTCCAGCCGTTGTTAAACTGAGATTCTAATTGGCTCTTTAATTAAGACACGGAAACACTGAGCCTGAACACACACACACACACACACACACACACACACACACACACACACACACACACACGCTCTATAACACATTCATTTGACCCCAACATGAACCCTTCTACTGTTTTCTTTACTTCTTTCACCTCTCTTATTTTTCCCCTCTGTCTGTGCAAACCTCTCTCTCTCTCTCATCTCTCAGTTCCTCATAATCACTTCTTTTTCTTTCCTGTAAACATATCTTCTTTCTTTCTTTCTTTCTTTCTCTCTCTACTGCCCCCTGCCTCTCCCTCTCTCTCCCTCCTTGTCTCCCTCTTCCTCTTTCGCTCGTCCCGTCATCCTCCAGGGAACGAGGGATGTGTTCAGCCACGTCGCTTTCTGCCAAACAGACTGCTGTCATTTTCCACTGACACAGATAGTACAACACTGTGTGTGTGTGTGTGTGTGTGTGTGTGTGTGTGTGTGCGTGTGCGCATCTTGTGTCTGTATATTTGTATGTTGTGTGCCTGTACACGTGTTTTCATATGACTGTGTGTGTGTGTGTGTGT
>LKNJ01007275.1:0-24075 GCA_002120245.1 Maccullochella peelii
GTGTGTATATGTACTTTGTGTGTGTATATGTACTGTGTGTGTGTGTGTACTGTGTGTATATGTACTGTGTGTGTGTGTGTACTGTGTGTATATGTACTGTGTGTGTGTGTGTACTGTGTGTGTGTATGTACTGTGTGTGTGTGTGTACTGTGTGTGTGTGTGTACTGTGTGTGTATGTACTGTGTGTGTGTGTACTGTATGTGTACTGTATGTGTACTGTATGTGTGTGTACTGTGTGTGTGTACTGTGTGTGTATATGTACTGTGTGTGTGTGTGTACTGTGTGTGTGTATGTGTACTGTGTGTGTGTGTATGTACTGTGTGTATGTACTGTGTGTGTATATGTACTTTGCGTGTATATGTACTTTGTGTATGTACTGTGTGTGTGTATATGTACTGTGTGTGTGTGTGTGTGTACTGTGTGTGTATATGTACTGTGTGTGTATATGTACTGTGTGTGTGTATGTGTACTGTGTGTGTGTGTGTGTACTGTGTGTGTATATGTATTGTGTGTATATGTACTGTGTGTGTGTGTACTGTGTGTGTGTGTACTGTGTGTGTGTGTGTGTGTGTACTGTGTGTGTGTGTGTGTGTGCTGTGTTTGTGTGTATATGTACTGTGTGTGTGTGTATGTACTGTGTGTGTATATGTACTGTGTGTGTGTGTGTATGTACTGTGTGTATATGTACTGTGTGTGTATATGTACTGTGTGTGTGTGTGTGTCTACTGTGTGTGTGTGTATATGTACTGTGTGTGTATATGTACTGTGTGTGTGTGTACTGTGTGTATATGTACTGTGTGTGTGTATATGTACTGTGTGTGTGTGTGTGTGTACTGTGTGTGTGTACTGTGTGTGTGTGTGTGTACTGTGTGTGTGTGTGTGTATGTACTGTGTATGTGTGTATGTACTGTGTGTGTGTGTATGTACTGTGTGTGTGTGTATGTACTGTGTGTATATGTACTGTGTGTGTGTGTATATGTACTGTGCGTGTGTACTGTGTGTGTACTGTGTGTGTATATGTACTTTGTGTGTGTATATGTACTGTGTGTGTGTACTGTGTGTGTGTACTGTGTGTGTGTATGTACTGTGTGTGTATATGTACTGTGTGTGTGTGTACTGTGTGTATGTGTACTGTGTGTATATGTACTGTGTGTGTGTATATGTGCTGTGTGTGTGTGTGTGTGTACTGTGTGTGTGTACTGTGTGTGTGTGTGTACTGTGCGTGTGTATGTACTGTGTGTGTATATGTACTGTGTGTGTATATGTACTTTGCGTGTATATGTACTGTGTGTGTGTACTGTGTGTGTACTGTGTGTGTGTGTGTGTACTGTGTGTGTGTGTGTGTACTGTGTGTGTACTTTGCGTGTGTATATGTACTGTGTGTGTGTGTGTACTGTGTGTGTATATGTACTGTGTGTGTGTGTGTACTGTGTGTATGTGTACTGTGTGTATATGTACTGTGTGCGTGTACTGTGTGTGTGTATGTACTGTGTGTGTGTACTGTGTGTTTTTGTGTACTGTGTGTGTGTGTACTGTGTGTGTGTATGTACTGTGTGTGTATATGTACTTTGCGTGTGTATATGTACTGTGTGTGTGTGTGTACTGTGTGTGTATATGTACTGTGTGTGTATATGTACTTTGCGTGTATATGTACTTTGCGTGTGTATATGTACTGTGTGTGTATGTACTGTGTGTGTATATATGTACTGTGTGTGTTTATGTACTGTGTGTACACTGTGTGTGTGTACATGTACTGTGTGTGTATATGTACTGTGTGTGTTTATGTACTGTGTGTACTGTCTGTGTATATGTACTGTGTGTGTATATGTACTGTGTGTGTATATGTACTGTGTGTGTATATGTACTGTGTGTACTGTGTGTGTGTGTTTTCTCACCGTCTCGACCGCTCGAGTATCCTGACTGAGTAGAAAGTGCTGACTCGGACCTCGCTGATATCACAGAGCTGGAGAACCCTGATAGGCCGGAGGCAGGGCTGGAGAACCGCCCGGGGGCGTGGCCATTACACCTGTCCTCCAACCAGGAGCAGGTGGACTCTGGGCTCGCTTTGCTGTTGGCTGTGGAGCAGGAAGTGTTGCCGTTGACGACCAGAGAGACTGAGAGCAAAGGAGAAGTACTAAAGTTTATTTAACCAGTTTTTACATTTAGATTGGTACGTTTATGGAAACTGCCAGTATAATGACAGAACTATATATTGTATGTAGATATATTTAGATCTCATATAGAACATAAGAGTGTGTCACAGATTGTAACAGTGTGCGACAGCGTGTAACTGTGTGTAACAGCGTGTAACAGTGTGTGACAGCGTGTAACAGTGTGTAACTGTGTATAACAGCGTGTAACTGTGTGTAACTTTGTGTAACAGTGTGTAACTTTGTGTAACAGCGTGTAACTGTGTAACAGCGTGTAACTGTGTAACAGCGTGTAACAGTGTGTGACAGCGTGTAACAGTGTGTAACAGTGTGTAACTGTGTGTAACAGCGTGTAACTGTGTGTAACAGCGTGTGACAGCGTGTAACAGTGTGTAACAGCGTGTAACTGTGTAACAGCGTGTAACAGCGTGTAACTGTGTAACAGCGTGTAACTGCGTGTGACAGCGTTTAACTTTGTGTAACAGTGTGTAACTGTGTGCGACAGCGTGTAACTTTGTGTAACAGCGTGTAACTGTGTGTAACAGCGTGTAACTGTGTGTAACAGCGTGTGACAGTGTGTGACAGCGTGTGACAGTGTGTAACAGCGTGTAACTGTGTAACAGCGTGTGACAGCGTGTAACTGTGTGTAACAGTGTGTGACAGTGTGTGACAGCGTGTAACAGTGTGTAACAGCGTGTAACTGTGTAACAGCGTGTAACAGCATGTGACAGCACGTAACAGTGTGTAACTTTGTGTAACAGCGTGTAACAGTGTGTAACTTTGTGTAACTTTGTGTAACTGTGTGTAACAGCGTGTAACTGTGTGTAACAACGTGTAACAGTGTGTGACAGCGTGTGACAGCGTGCAACAGTGTACTCACAGTTGCTGTCCGAGTCGTCTGGTTGTAACAACACACCGTCCTCCTCCTCCATCCTCTGAACACAAGGACAAAATGGAAACATTTATTTTGAAGGGAACATTTTGCCATGTCCTGTTTTATTCTGATTGGCTGCTGTGACACTGCATCTGATTTGTTGTTGTTTGGTTACATAAATAACCATAGCTCTATGATCTTTAGCCCTTCCTCACTGCTGCGGTCTTTGCCTACACTTTAATACGGACAGAAACGAGTTACTGAGAACTCAGGAAGGACTTCCTGTTAGGAGAGTCAAGAAACTGTGAAGGAGAAAAGAGCTGCAGTGAGACGTCAACACGCAACACTACAGCAGTACTACAGCAGTACTACAGTACTATTACAGCAGTACTACAGTAGTACTACAGCAGTATTACAGCAGTACTAAAGCAGTACTACAGCAGTATTACAGCAGTATTACAGTAGTATTACAGCAGTATTACAGTAGTATTACAGTACCTGTATATCCACCAGTCTCTCCTCCAACAGTCTCTGTTGACGTTTTGCTTTCCTCTTCAACTTCTTCTTCTTGTTCTTAGACAGCTTACCAATCTACACACACAAACACACACACACACACACACACACACACACACACACACACACACACACAGACAGACAGACAGGATGGAGAGAGAAACAGCAGAACACACAGTGAAGTTTCTACACATCAAGTCAGTTTCATTTATTTAGCCCAAAATCATAATTTGCCTCAAGGGGCTTTAAACACTGTTGTTAAAGTGCTCACACACACACTGTGATGCTACACACTACTGAACACACACACTTCCTGCGCAGAGATTTGGGTTGTTGTGTCTTTACCTGACAGTCACAGCAGAGAAAACATGACATGCAGCAAATGTCTGGAATCAAACGGTGACGTTACTGTCACAGGAAACTTCCTGCTGTTTCAGTTAGACGCCTGAAACAAGTTCTCAGTCTGAAATGGCAGTAACCAATGAGAACACAGCAGGCATCACACCTGGACACTTACCTGTAGATCCCTGGGAGCCATGCTAACTAGAGAGAGAGACACATAGAGGCAGACAGACAGGGAGAGAGAGAGAGAGAGAGACGGGAAGAAAACATCAGAAACAGGAACAGAGGAAATAAAGATGGAAGACAGACAGACAGAAAGATAGACAGGTTAGAACTGTGTAAAAAGAGAAAGGAGGCGAAGGAGACAGCTTAGAAAGCAGACAGCCAGACAGACAGATAGAAGACAGACAGACAGACAGGAAGCTCAAACCACAGCTCCCAGTAACACTGCTGTCTGACTCCAGTGGAGACACAAAGTTAAGTCAGATAATCTCATGAGAAAAACATTGAACTAACGGCTGCATCATGAACCAATCCAACCACAACTCATTTAACTGATTAACTGATGAACCGATTAGTCCTTCCACACAGTGTGAGAGCACAGATCTTACAGTCTCATGTCATTTCACACTGTTCGAGATGGTCTAATAAAATCCTGACTCGGACGATTTCCTGAATGTGTTGACTCGAACTCGTCGATCTATTTTTTGTACAAACTTGTTTAATGTCTAATCAGTGAGTCAGTCCATCACTGAACAAACAGTACGAACACTTAATAACACACCACTATTCACTGTTTTCCTTCTGACCAATCACATGGTTTGCTCCTCACCTGATGACCCAGAAGGGGGCGGGGCTCCAGCTTTCTGCCAGATGGTTGCCTCAGCTGCCAATCTCCTGATGTAAACCTCATCAACATCCAATAAGATGTTCTCTGGTTTGATGTCAGTGTGGATGATCTTACACTTAGTGTGGAGGTAGTCCAGACCCTGCAGCACCTGCAAGCACACAGCCGAGTCACTGGGGGGTCAACGTGCCCGAGTCACTGAGGTCATGGCCCAAGTCACTGCGGTCATGTATGAGTCACTGCGGTCATGTATGAGTCACTGAGGTCACGTCCCGAGTCACTGAGGTCACGTCCAGAGTCACTGAGGTCACGTACGAGTCACTGAGGTCATGTCCCGAGTCACTGAGGTCATGTCCCGAGTCACTGAGGTCATGTCCAGAGTCACTGAGGTTACGTACGAGTCACTGAGGTCATGTCCCGAGTCACTGAGGTCATGTCCCGAGTCACTGAGGTTACGTACAAGTCACTGAGGTCATGTCCCGAGTCACTGAGGTCATGTCCCGAGTCACTGAGGTCATGTCCAGAGTCACTGAGGTTACGTACGAGTCACTGAGATCATGTCCCGAGTCACTGAGGTCATGTCCCGAGTCACTGAGGTTACGTACGAGTCACTGAGGTTATGTCCGAGTCACTGAGGTCATGTCCCGAATCACTGAGGTTACGTACGAGTCACTGAGGTTACGTACGAGTCACTGAGGTCATGTCCCGAGTCACTGAGGTCATGTACGAGTCACTGAGGTCATGTCCCGAGTCACTGTGTGGATATAGTGCGTATATTTGTGTGTGTTACCTGTCTGATGATGGTCTTGACACAGACCAGAGGAAGTCCCATGTAGTTTGACTTGATGATCCATTTTAACAGCTGGTGACCCAAAACCTCCAGAACCATACAGACATCTGAGAGAGGCTGAGGAAACTACTGACAGACACAGACAGACAGACAGACAGACAGGTGATGTTGAAGGATACGGACTCCATTGACTCCAGAGATCTTGAAGTCGTCAATCAGCTGGACGATGGTTTCTCTGTAGGGGTCAGAGGGGTCACTGTCTCTCACCTGTATACAAACAAACTGGTTACTTGCATACTGAACACCTGCTTTAATTCAAAGTCAGTATGTTGTTGTGGGAGTGACGAGGAAAGATGTAGTACAGATTGCACAGCAACAACAGCCCATTTTGTTTTATTCAGATTTTGGGAACCTCTGTTGTAAGGAGTCTCTGCTGCAGATATAACCTGAGTGTGTGCATGAGACTCACACATCTAAGCAGTTTGATCTCATCCAGAGCCGTCTCAGTGTAATGTGGCGCGCTCTTTACCACCTTCAACGCCACAAAACGCTTCTTCCTAAACACAGACACAGATTCAGAGGATGTGACAGGACGGTATCAGAATCAGTGCAAAATCAAATCTGTCATAAAAGGGTTTTTAAAACAAGGTGTGTGTATATTGTGTGTCGTACTGCAGGTCCCAGCAGAGCCAGACTGTAGAAAAATGTCCCCAGCCCAGTTTTCTGACCACATGGTACCGCCCGTTAAACAGATCACCGATCGTCACCGGATAGTAACCACCTGGAACCCAAACAGAGCAGAACCAACTGTAGAAAACAGAACAGGGACAGGGAGACACTGTAGAAAACCCAGGTACTAGTAGGCGGACCAGGGGTTGAGAACTTTGTGTTGGAGAGTGAGAGTGTCGCCTCTATGAGACCAATGTTCTCTGACAGGAAGTTTGTAGTTGTTTCATCAGATCTGCAGCTGTATGTCTTAGACACTCAGGTGAAGAGAGGAGCAGAGCTGTCAGCTGATCACCACAATGGTGGTGAGTTGGATCAGGTGATGGAAAAGACGATGGGACTAGACCTGGTAAACCCAAATGTGTGCTGGTCTGGCTGAGGGCCCTTGCTGCCTCCAGGGGAATTTTTCCTGCATTACGGGGGAGGTTGGGGACATGGTGTCCAAGTGTTCAAAGTCTCGATTGTGCTGCTCAGAGTTGTGGTTGCTGGTGCCTGTTGTGGCGGCAACCTGAGAACCCACTGGTAGACACCACCTGTGAAGGAGGCTGTCAAGCTAAAGAAGGAGTCCTTTCAGATTGGCCCAAGGGACTCCTGAAGCAGCAGACAGGTATCAGGAGTCCAGAAGGACTGCAGCTTTTGTAGTCATGAAAGCAAAAACTCAGCTGTTGGAGGAGCTCGAGGAGGCAGTAGAGTCAGCCTCAAAGAGGATCTAACAACCAGTTAGAGGACTCAGAAGGGGGAGGGAAGACTTAGCCAATGCTGTTTGGACCTCAACTGACAGATGATGTAAGAAACACCTGAGATGCTGAAGTCTCTGGACATTGTGATTTTTGTGAAAGCTTCTGAAAGGAGACTCTGGCTAATTGTTGAACCTCAGATTCAGGAGGACTGATCGGGTCTGGAACAGTGGACCAGCCGTTTACTCTTGCATGGATCCTGGAGGTGTCATGGTAGTTTGTCCATCCAGTCTACAGGAGTCAGCTGAGGTGATTCAGCATCTGATCAGCATCCTCCCGGACGCCTCCCTGTGGAGGAAAAGATCCCAGGGCAGACCCAGAATAAACTGGGTGGATTATATATCCCATCAGACTTCGGGGACGCATCGGGTTCATTCAGGAAGAGCTGGAGGATGTGGCTTAGAAAACGGACATATGGGTTACCTTACTTAGCCTGCTGCTATGGCGACCCAGGCCCAGATAAGCTATGGATCAAATTCTCATCACTGAAGGATATCAATCAAAACTATCTATTTTGGGTAACTTACTGTAAACATAAACTGTGCAGCACGTGAAGCTGTTAAACCGTCAGAGACAGAGTTGGGACAAGTATTGATTCTTGTATTATTCACATCTATTGGCTCAATGTATCAGAAAATAAGAACCACAGAGAACTTATCATCATTAATGTCAATCAATCAACGTGCATCGCTTGGCAGTCAGTTCAGTTTTCTTGGATAGATCAGGAATTAAACTTACCTTTGCAGTAATCTGAGGGGTCTTCCTGCTCTTCATCGTCAGAGCCCAGCAGCTGTGCAGGGGGCGGAGTTAACTCCGGAGGGGGCGGGCTCAGATTTAGGGGGGGGGTGGTTGGTTGAGGCGCGGCTGATGACATCATTGGCAGCAGACCAATGGGGGGGCCCAGAGAATCGAGGGAGCGGAGGAAGGAGGCGGAAGAGGAGCAGACGGGGGAGTAGAGGTGGGAGGAAACACTGGAGGTGAAGGTCACCGAGGTCAGCAAGAAGGGGTCAGGGTGGGAGGGGCTTAATGGAGGGGTGGGAGGAGCTTTGGCAGGATGGTGTGCAGAAACTGACAGTAATTCAGAGGCATTGTGGGTAATATTGTGCGGTAAGGTTGGATGTGATTTGAGGGGATCTGTTCGGCCGTCAGAGAGACTCTGAGTGACATTTTGAAGAGTTCTGTCAGGCAATCTGAAGGAATTCTGGGAAATATTTTGCTTAACAGTTGGCGGTGATTGGCTGGGACTGTGGGCAGGATTTTGAGATGTGGTGAGAGGTGATTGGCGGAAAATCTGAGGACTCACTGGTGCTGTCAGGGGGGTGTTTAGAGGGGGCAGTGGGGCGGTCTGGAGGGTACTTTCAGGAGGTACCAGGGATGTTACAGGGGTATCTATTGCTTCCAGAAGGGGTGGTGTGGTCTTGGGGGTGTTCTGGGGAGGTGGTGAGGGGGTTCGGGGGACACTCTGGGAGGGCAGCAGGATGGTTTCGGTGGGTAACGTGGTGGTGTGTGGAGGTATTTGTTGGGCTGCTGTGGTGGATTCAGGGACATCTTTGGTAAATGTTGGCATATTTCCTGGCAATGTGGTGGTTTCTGGAGGATTTTGGGGGGGCAGCCAGGTGGTTTGGGGGTAACTCTGCGACAATGTTTGGGGTAGGCTGCTGTTGGCATTTAGACTCTGAAGGTCACAGAGGTCATCAGACCTGAAACAGAGGAAATAAGGTATTACACCAGGGCTCCACAGCCTCTCTCTGGTACAATCTGACATCACACCCGCCTCACTCAGTGATTGGTCAGCTGTGTGGAGGTGAGAAAGTAGGCGGAGTTTGAACATCTCGGCTCTCTTTTGTCATTCACACAACTGTTTCTGAATGTCTTCAGAGAGACTGTCTGAAAATGTCCTGTTAACCCCCCCCCCTCCGCCCTATGATGGCTTGTCACTCTTGTCACCTGCCAACAGAGACCCTTAAAACTCTCAGCCCTGTGATGTCACTGTGATGTCATTCTGACCACATACACATTGTCAGGTGTGTTTCTGCAGGAAACAGACAACATGGATCAGATATCTGTGACTCACACACAGCTGCTCTCCATGAGTCACGGACATTGTTGAGGTTCATCGGAGCTGCACTGAAATAGACTGAAGAGTGTGTGTGTGTGTTTCTGTGTGTGTGTGTGTGTGTTTCTGTGTGTGTGTGTGTGTGTGTGTGTTGTGTTTCTGTGTGTGTGTTGTGTTTCTGTGTGCGTGTGTTGTGTTTCTGTGTGTGTGTGTTGTGTTTCTGTGTGCGTGTGTTGTGTTTCTGTGTGTGTGTGTTTCTGTGTGTTGTGTTTCTGTGTGTGTGTGTGTTGTGTTTCTGTGTGTGTGTGTTTCTGTGTGTTGTGTTTCTGTGTGTGTGTGTGTGTGTTTCTGTGTGTGTGTGTTGTGTTTCTGTGTGTTGTTTCTGTGTGTGTGTGTGTTTCTGTGTGTGTGTGTTGTGTTTCTGTGTGCGTGTTGTGTTTGTGTGTGTGTGTTGTGTTTGTGTGTGTGTTGTGTTTCTGTGTGTGTGTGTGTTGTGTTTCTGTGTGTTGTGTTTCTGTGTGCGTGTTGTGTTTCTGTGTGTGTGTGTTGTGTTTCTGTGTGCGTGTGTTGTGTTTGTGTGTGTGTGTTGTGTTTCTGTGTGTGTGTGTGTGTGTTGTGTTTCTGTGTGTGTGTGTGTGTGTGTGTTGTGTTTCTGTGTGTGTGTGTGTGTTGTGTTTCTGTGTGTGTGTGTGTATTGTGTTTCTGCGTGCGTGTGTTGTGTTTGTGTGTATTGTGTTTCTGTGCGTATGTGTGTGTTGTGTTTCTGTGTGTGTGTGTTGTGTTTCTGTGTGTGTGTGTGTGTGTGTTGTGTTTCTGTGTGTATTGTGTTTGTGTGTGTACGTGTGTGTTGTGTTTCTGTGTGTGTGTACGTGTGTGTGTTGTGTTTCTGTGTGTTGTGTTTCTGTGTGTGTGTGTTGTGTTTCTGTGTGTGTGTGTGCGTGTTGTGTTTCTGTGTGTGTGTACGTGTGTGTGTTGTGTTTCTGTGTGTATTGTGTTTCTGTGTGTGTGTGTTGTGTTTCTGTGTGTGTGTGTGTGTGTGTGTGTGTGTGTGTGTGTGTGTGTTGTGGGATCATGATTCAGTTTCTGGTTCTATTATTGGAGCTGAGTCTCTCCGGGCCGAACACCAAACCTGTTTCTGTCAGCAGGGCACCAGCTAGCTTAGCACAAAGACTGGGAGGAGGGGGAAACTGTTAGCCTAGCTGTTTGATTAACATGTTGTATCTTGTTTACTGTGCAGGTGTGTATCATAGATCATTTTCTTAAATCAAAAGACACAACGCAGAACTTCCATTGGAAAACTGCCGTTTTAAGTCGTTCCCATATAAAACACACAGTAAACATTCAGTCTGATCTAATGATCTGGTTCTTTTCAAACAGACACAGGATTTGATGCCCTAAGTTGGGTTTGACAGGCACAAATCTTCACTCTGTCATGAAAACTCTCCGTCTGTAAATCTAACAAGTTAGATAAGATAAGATAAGATAATCCTTTATTAGTCCCTCAGTGGGGAAATTGTAGTCTTACAGCAGCAAAGGTGATAGTACCAAACAGAGTAACTGGTAGTAAAGCATGCAAGAGAAAATAGGATAAAAAATATATGTATATATACAAAAAACTATATAATTTACAATATTGCACATATGAATATTGCTATTGCACATTGTATGAGGTACTTTATTGCACATATAAGTATTGGTATTGTACATTGTGTGAGTTATCAGTTCTCAGTTCTGGATGTGTGGGCTACTGGGAGCAGTGCTAGTTGTAAAGTCTGACCGCAGCAGGAAAGAAGGACCTGCGGTATCTCTCCTTCACACACCGCGGGTGAAGCAGCCTGTCACTGAAGGAGCTGCCCAGTGCTGTTAAAAAGTCCTGCATGGGGTGGGACGTGTTCTCCATCAGAGATGATAGCTTAGCCATCATTCTCCTCTCCGTCACCACCTCCACCTCCTGTCACCTCCATTACCTCCATGTTTCCTGGTGCACCCTGGAGTCTTAGAACTGCCAGTGTTTTTGGGTCAGTGGAGGAGAGATACCCAGCGTTACCCTCGGCATCAGACCACCTAGTAGGTAAAACATAAGCCTCGTCTCTGGAGTCAGAAGGAGGAATGATCTGGTAGATGTGTGTATTTCCCAGTCGGAGCTGCAAACCTGACGACTGACTGACTGATCGACGGTACCGTGAGTACGGTGCACACAGTGTGAATAATCACGCTGCCATTTCAATTTAGAGTTCCTGATTTGGTTTGTTTTGTGGGGATTGATGGTAAAACCCGGAGCAACACTGAGCTGTCTTTCTTTTCGTGGTTCTGAACTGGATTGGGACTGAACTGTTTGTGGGGAAAACAAAAACTCTTGGATTGAACTCAGACTGTGGGACGAGTCTTTCACACACACTGATATTGCTTTGCTTGATTTAATACTGAAAACTGAGTTGACTTCAATTCAATTCAGTTTTATTTATATAGCGCCATATCATAACAACGTTATCTCAGGGCACTTCGTCATAAAGAGCAGGTCTAGACCGTGTGGTCTGTTTGTTGTTGGTGATGTATATATCGCTAATCGTACGGTTTCTTTGTGTTTTATAATTATTATTTGACTGGCACGCCTCTTTAAAAGTGTCTAACCCGCCCAATGATCAATGTGTTTATGAGATTTCACATCACACACATCATATGCACTCCTGTAGCTATCACAGCCCTACATGTCACACGAACTGCTGCTGCTCACTTTTCTGTTTCTACACAAGGAGCCAGCTGTTCAAACATCAGCGTTCACTAAGTGGAGATTCACTATTTCAACTTCCAGGCCAGTAAAGATCCTCATCAACACAGAGACACAGACAGGAAGTCAAACAGAGAGAGAGATTTTCGTGGAATGAAACACACACACAGCTAAATTTAGCCTCTGAGTCCACGACATGGGGGTCAACAGTGTGTCTGGTCTAACGTCTCTGCTGGTTCCTTACCGGCTCTCGTCTGTTCGGACTCTCCTGTGTTTTTTGCCTCTCCGCCGGTGTTTCTTACCGGTGGCGGCCGCGTTTCCGGTTCCTGCACCAACTGCTGCTGAGAGGAGGAACAGCAGAGTCAAACCCACATTCAGTCACACTGTTCCACATGTTCTGTCCTTTATCTGCAGCTCTTCTGACAGCTCCTTAATGCAAAGTTAAATCACACAACTACACATCAGGAACACATTCAGGGCTTTTCAGACGTGGTTCTCCTGTTAATCTGGTCCTATTAACACATCATGGACCGTGCAGCGACCACCTAGAGGATCACCTGTGTGAGTCCCAATCATTTGTAAATGCCGGATTTTTTGAATGGAGTCTGGCTGAACCAGAAACCCTGTTTTGTGTGTGTATGTGCGTGCGTGCGTGCGTGCGTGTGACAGCAGCAGTCACAGGCTGGTACCGTTAGCTAATGGTAGCTAGCTTAGCATGTTATCCCTGCTCTCTGGAGCTGGTTTAACGGTCACTGAATCAGACACAAACTGCACCGACAACACTGACAGCTGATCCGGGACACCGACCCGGGTCAGGAGTACTTTACCTATCAACATCCTGGCTCCCGGTCCTCAAACCGAACCGGGTCAGAGCGGTCTATCCCGGCGGGGCTGACGGTACTCTGACAGCTAGCTCGTTAGCCGGCTGAACGTCACTAGAAGCCGGCGGTGAAACCCGGAGACAGTCCGGCTGGAGGTGGTTCAGATCGTGCAGGATCTTACCCGGGTCAGTGCGGTGCAGTGCGGTGCAGCGTGGTGAACATGAGCCAGTGGCCTGTCAGTTAGCCTGTTATCCCCGTTAGCCAACAGCTGACGGTCTGCTGTCAGTTAGCCTGTTAGCTCCGTTAGCTCCAGCTGCAGATCAGCGGCTCTGTCTGCGGTCCGGCCCAGTCAGTATCGCCTCTGCACCGGGTCACTATCGTCTTTGTACCGGGTCCACTCGGCTATTCTGGGTGTGTTTTCTTTGCTGCTTCGGTCCTACCGTTCATGGTCTCAACAGCTGCTGACAGTCTGACACCGGACACCGGGCTCTGCGCATGCGCAGTGACCGGCCACGCTGAGATTGGACCTAAACTGGGAGCAGTGGCGGATCTGGAATATTTTAACGCGGGGCCGGTGGGGGGCCCCACATGAAAATACAGAATCCTTCTGCAAGTCAGCTCTTCTTCATCCCTCACATTCACTTCTTCTTCTTCAGTTTGACTCCTGTCTCTCTCTCCGTCTCTTCCTCCTGAAGTCTGAGGGAGGGTTTTGCTGTATAAAATCAATATTTGCACTTTTAATTTTCTATCAGAAACCCAACCCCAGCAGTCAGGATGTGTTTTGTACAGTAAAACACAACCAATCAATAAACAGTCTGGATGGGTGTTAGAGGAAGTATATAGTGTCTCTTCCGTTACTGACTGCTGTTTTAATTCTATTGTCACCTGCAGACTTTTACTAAAATCAGCTGCTCCTGAACAAACTTTCAATCCAAACATCAAACACCATGAATCAAAGAGGACAGAAGAATATCTGTAATAATCAGCGAGAATCAGATGTCTGCTCAGATTCATGATCTTGCTGACTCCTCACCCGGGTCGGGTCGCGTCCTGATCTAAATCCGTTCTTCAGGTTCGACAGTTTTTTATTTAGAGGTTCTTGTACGGCTCTTTGTGTTCAGACATGACAACTTTGACTTCTTTTGTTAAATTACAAAAAGGGTTTAAAAACTTTATTATTTCTTCAAAGTAACCAAGTTTGTTTTGGTGTCAGTACTGAAACTGACAGGAGGATTAACACATTAAACACACAGACGGACAACTGTTAAAATTATAACTTTATTTTTACATGATACAAATTGTGCTTGGCCTCCTGCCTCTTCACAATAAAAACACATTTCCATTGCAGACTGACTCGTCTTCATCCTCCTCATCCTCAGACAGGTATTTACAGCCACACTTACACACTGTTAGCAAGCTGTACACAGTCAGTAGGAAAGCAGTCTGCCATCCTGGATCCCGGATTTATTTTATACAAACCCTTTAAAGTTTTTATTCCCTTGTAGAAAAAAACGTTTCAGTAACAAACCCAGCTCGACCAATCAGAGCGGAGGATCTGTTTCATCATGTCCCGGAAGATTAGAAAACTGTACAGAGATCAGAAGGTTAAAGGTCAAACTGTGACCCTGCATTTACATACGTCATCAGTGACACGGCAGAGCTGAAGCGCCGCCTCTTGTCTTTATTTTTTTTAAAATTAGCTTGAAGAAGCACCATAAATCTTCTTCATCATCATCATCATCATCATCATCATCATCACACGCATGCAGAAGTCTAATCTGATCAGAGAACTACAACTACGGGTCAAACACAGGCTCAAAAAACACGCAAGGCAAAAACACAGAGGTGAGACGTTCAGATTAAATAGCAATAATATTAGAAGAAGAAGAAGAAAAGTACAGAAGCTGCGATCAGTCAGCAGGAAGATCAATCAACAAACATCTCATTTTATAACAAAATCTGTCCATTTTCTGTTTCAGTTCAGCAGCAGACCCGGCCGCTGACAGTCTGTTTATTTATTGCCTGATGGGTTCAGTCTCAGAGTCCATTTACACTGAAAAACATACAGCAGAGTCCAGAAACTATCCTGTCAGGAGAGACCAGGAAGTATCCTGTCAGGAGAGACCAGTAAGTATCCTGTCAGGAGAGACCAGGAGAGTCCAGGAAGTGTCCTGTCAGGAGAGACCAGGAAGTATCCTGTCAGGAGAGACCAGGAGAGTCCAGGAAGTGTCCTGTCAGGAGAGACCAGGAGAGTCCAGGAAGTATCCTGTCAGGAGAGACCAGGAGAGTCCAGGAAGTATCCTGTCAGGAGAGTCCAGGAGAATCCAGAAAGTATCTTATCAGCGAGTCCAGGAAGTATCCTGTCCCAACAGCAGTTGTGGTCAATAGCAGAGTTGCACATGAAGACTAAATAAACCTCTGACGGCTTCATCCACACCGGCTGAATCTTCAATTTGTGACAACTCCACAAACAAAAAACTGTTGCCATGGAGACACAACTAATAATCTCCAGGCTGAATCCAAACCTTCAGCCTCTGGACCTGCAGACTGAGTCCTAGTGGTTGTCATCACATCAACTCTGAGGCAGCGAGGGGATAAACTTCAGACCCTGTAACAGTTTCTTCATACTGGCAGTTATTTGCAAAATGTGTGCTGCTTTACGTAGACAGAGAAAGGTACAGTAAAACTTTCCCTTTAACACAGATAATATATTCAGATCAAACCCTCACATTGTACGTGGTCCAACTGTTTTTGTCTTAGTTACCTTTCGAATAATTATTATTGCTCTTTACATCAGCAGGGAAGTTCAGATTTTTGGATTCAGCCTGTGTGACAGTACAGCTGATTGATGTCAGAGCTAAACAATATAACATGCAGCTATGCAAACGTTAATCAACTAAGGAAAAGTAGCTAAAAGTAAGGGATATGCTAGCTGTTGGTAGCCAAAGGTTTGTTGCTGTTGTAGCATCAGTTAGATAAAAACAGCATCATCTTAAAGGGCAACACGCACATTGATGTGACGCTATATGTTGCACTTAACACCAAACATGCTCACTGGTTGTAGCTGCGTTTGTTCAGTGATACAGTTTTATCCTCCTGAAGACATCAATCAGCTCTGTTTTTAGTTAGCATAACACAAGGTTAACAAACAGCTAGCAAATTTGTACTGGTCTTTAGGTAGACGATACTGACAGCTGGTTTCAAACAACTAACATGCCAGATGTTATACTGTGTAATTTCAGATGTTATATACGTTATACCAGCAACTAACAGCTAGTTAAGAGCACCTAGCATAATGCTATGCCAGCTGTTTTAATATAAATGTAATGTTATGCAGGCTGTTTGTAGCTAGCTGACACAACAAACACCTAGTGATCCGATGTTATGCTGTCTTAACATCCTGTCAATAACATTTGAAGCTGTTTGTAGTTAGCACAACATTCTTCAAAAGGTTATAAGACCTAGCATATCTGTAATGCTAGTTGTTTCTAACGTGCTCACATCAGCTACACACAAGTTATAAAGTCCTAGCATTTTTTGACTTGACAGTTCATTCTTGACCTTGGAAACAGCAGTTGACAAAACAAACCCAATTCAGTCAAGTAAGTGAGTGAGCGAGTTGTTACGCAATACAATGTTATGCTAGCTGTTTATAGCACATCCAGGAATACTCAGACTGTTTGGGTTTAATTTGGGGTATCTGGGTATCTGGGGTAGGCCTATTTGTATATGAGGGTTTGTGTAAGTCGCTGATTTTTCCCCTTCCTGGTTCAATAAAAGTTAAACATTAAAATGAATTTATCTTCCCATGATGCACTGGGACACATGATCAATAAGGCTGCTGTCAGAACAGACAGACAGCGCCACCTAGCTGCAAGAGTGAAGGCACAGCTGGGATAAATAGGTATAAATACGCCGAGGACTTACAGTATGTACACATAATAAGTTAGTAACTAGCTAACACACACACACACACACACACACACACAGAGTTTAAACTCCTCCCCCCATATTTCAGATTGTTTTTATCATCGAACAGCTCTTTGTTCATTCAGCAGGTTCAACTTTAATGTTAAACTCTATTTTCAGCGTGATTCTAGTTTCTGCTCGTCCTTCTGTTTTCCAGCTTTTCAACATGTTAGTCATGTTAGAATAGGAACCTGTTAGCTTGAAGAAGCTAGCTACATCACTAGCTTGCAAACTACCTGTTGAGGCAGTTCTACAGGTAAAGACCCATCTTCATCTTGGTGCATTTTATTTCACCATTTGTGTAAAGGCTTGGTCACATCTGCATTTCAAAATGCAAACTTTTGGTGCAAAATCAGATAATTTCAATGGAATTGCTGAACTCAGTGGATCACTAACAGGAGAAGTAAATCTGTGCAAATCTTTTCATCTGAGTCCAGTTCCCTCTGTTGACCAATAGGAAGCTGTCGTAGCTTATTAGCTGTGTGTCACCATCCAGTGTTACTGAAGCTCTTCTGTCAGAGTATAAACGGCTCCGCAGCAGATCAGGTCTGCAGTCAGTCATCTCACAGGAAGTGATGGTACAAATACGTCTCTTGACTAAACAGTGTGAACTTTTTGTCCCATTAGGGGGTTATTTAATTTAGCTGCATGTGTTTAGCTTTAGTTGGGACTGACTAGTGCTAGCATGTTCCAAACCACATATTTCATGAGGACTCGTGGATTACCTGTGGTATGACCAGGTCTTACAATCGACTGGACTCTCCAAATCACATTTTCCACAGCTGTTTGTTGGCCTGACAGGAGGTGGAGCTTAATGTAACAACATAGAAGTTAAGTGTTGAGAGTAGATGTCTTTATAACTCTATAAAAGTGGCTGGACCAACAAGCAACTGGCCCAAAGTCTAACTGGACCTGACAGCAACTGGATCCAAACCTGAATGGACCCAAAGATAATGCACCTAATCCTGACATTTTATGAAAATACTGGAGACTCGAGGTCTTCGCAGGTCCAAAATTTGGCACTTGATCCCAATCTGACCCACAGAAAACCTACTCATACCTGACGTGATGAAATACATTTTCAACAAAAGTGATCCGATCCGAAAGGGACCCAAGCAATGACAGCTAGACCTGATCCTAAAGGTACACTCAAACCTAAGGTGAAAGGGACTCAAGGAATGACTGTTAAACCTGATCCAAATAGGGCCTAAGGAAGCTGAAAGGGACCCATGGACCATCAGACCCGACTCAAACGGGACCCAAGGAAGGACCATCAAACTCAGGGTCCAAGGTGCAGTTTTGGCTACTAGAAACTGAGTAGACATGTGAAGACCTCTACTGCAGACGGTACAATTCAAACACCATCTTAAGATCCTTTCTTTTCTACACGTGTAACAATATCTTCCTTTTCCATCTTCGAAAAACACTTTAATCGTCACCGTCAGGTCAGGAGATGGTGGTAACCTCGAGCGCACTATAGTAGCACTAAGGTCTCTATAGTAACAAGCATCACTGGGCTACTCCCTTTGTACGTGTTGATTGACTGATAAATAAAAATTCAGTCGGATGTTGTCAGGTCCAATAAGTTTACACTTGCATTTATACAAACCTGAGAACCCTGGTGAGTCAATCTGGACTCGATCTGGAACTGAGGAAGACTGGAAAGACTGGGAACCAGTGCAGGTCGGGTCAGGAACTGAGGTGGTCAGGTCAGGGGTCGAGTTTACCTGAAGAGCTCCAGGTAGAAGATTTAGTCTGTTATTAAGAAAGGATCAGAGACTGGAATCACACTAAAAATGTGATTTAAAAAACCCTCCCTGATTCTGTTATTGCGTTCAATAAAAGTCCCATTTCATTACATTTTGGGATCTTTAAAGCTTCGGACATGCGGAGTTGTGCTGGTTTCAGTAGTAAAGGTAAAAAATATTGTCAGAAATACTGTCGATAAAAAACATCCAGCAGAGATCAGCAGGTCAATAATCAATACATGTGATCAGAAT
Source organism: Maccullochella peelii (assembly GCA_002120245.1). Taxonomy (NCBI): domain Eukaryota; kingdom Metazoa; phylum Chordata; class Actinopteri; order Centrarchiformes; family Percichthyidae; genus Maccullochella; species Maccullochella peelii. The sequence goes on from LKNJ01007275.1 coordinate 18,557, forward strand.
AGAAACTATCAAAATTGTGCTTTCTGACTCCACACAGATAGCAGAGCAGCAGGGAACTATGGGAAATGTAGTGCAAGGCAGCAGGTGATGATGACGTTCCCTGATCCGATTGGTTAGATTGTCGTTTTCTGGTGTCAGGTTGGTCTAACACCGGGTTTAGGTTTGGTTTAGGTCTGGATTCAGGTCAGTTTAAGTTCAGTTTGAATGCTGCTCCGGAGTGAAGGACTCTAAAGAACTGGGATCTCCTGAGTCTGACTATAAAAACCTCATATATCCCCAACATACACACACACACACACACACACAGCAGGAAGACACAGTGTCGACGGGAGTCAAATGAGTTCCAGAGTTTCAGTCTCTCAGAGTTGCTGAAGAGTTTCAACAGGAAGCTTCTTCATCCTCCTCTTCCTCAGTGGGGGCTGCAAGTGTCTTCAGGGTCACGGGGTCAGAGGTCATTGCTTCCTGTAGGTAGGTTGATGGGGTCAGAGGTCATCAGAGGTCAGTGACCTTGTTCTCCACCAGGGCAGCGACCTGCTGCAGCCGATAGGCCAACTGCATCTTCTGACCTGAACTGTCCTCCTCCAGAGACATGATGATCTGAGAGACAGACAGATACAGAGAGAGAGACAGTTACAGAGACAGACAGGTAAGAGACACTTTATTTCTCCCAGACTTATTATTGTGTAACAAGCTTATTATTCCAAATTATATTATTATTAAAATAGATTTTATATATTATATTAGTTGGGTGAAGACCAAAACATCAGAAATCAGCTGGTTTAGTGATTGTCTGGGAGGAATGTTAATAATATCTTCACACTCATAAGCTTCAGAGCCAAACGTAACTTTGATCCACAGATCATCTTTTTAATGTGAAATCTGTGGTGACGTCCTCATAAATGTGTAAACTTTAATAAAAGTATAGCAGGTTGTGTGAACCAATCAGGACTGCCTTTACTATAGCAGCAATAGCAACCAGAAGTTAAGAGACAAAACAGGAAATAGAACAAACAAATAAAAATGATAAAATACAAAAATAAAACAAATTAAATTTGTGTGTGTATGTGTGTGTGTGTTACCTGGTCATAATATTTGTTGATGTACTTGTAGAGTTCATGAAGAGCAACAAGACTATTCATCTCTGAGGCAAAACTCTGCAGATAGACAGAGACAGACAGACAGACAGTATTAAGTAAATGTTGTCTCCTTCAGTAGATGCATATTTCAGACAGTAACATCTGTAACTCAGTTTGTGTTTACTGACCCCAGACAGTTCAGTCAGAGTGGAGTTCATCTCCTGATAACAGCCTGACGCAGCGCTGTGGATATCACTGTAATACCTACAGACACACACACACATTTATACAGCGTCACATTAGTATAACGTGTTCACAGAAACTATAATTCTTTCCTTATTTTCAGTAAAGTTTATGTCTGAAGTGAAGTGAGTACATTTCTATAGTAACTGTAGTGTGCAGTGAGCAGTTTCTACGGTAACTGACTGTACTGCAGTGAGCAGTTTCTACGGTAACTGACTGTACTGCAGTGAACACTTGTTTCTACAGTAACTGACTGTAATGTAGTGAACGCTTGTTTCTATGGTAACTGACTGTACTGCAGTGAGTGATTGTTTCTATGGTAACTGTGTGTTTCTATGTTAAGTGTAGGACAGCCCTCATGGTGACAGGAAGCTGTCTCACCTCTCCACCAGCTGTTTGTATCGGGGGATCTCTCTAGCATACAGCAGCTTGTTGACAGGAGAGTCCTGATTGGATAGAAAGTTATCATGAGGTCACATGACTAAACCACACAGAGTTAATACAGGTACAGCCAGGTACTGTCACAGTAAACATACATCCAAACTGAGGGTCTGAGGACAGAGGGTGTCGTATGCTGTACAGATCTGTGATATTAGGCTATATAAATAAAATTGACTTGACAGACAGAGAGACAGACAGGCCTTACCCGCCCCACTTTGTGCTCAGAGGTGGTGCAGGAGTCAATGAAGGTCTGTGCGATGACAGACAGGATGGCGTCGATGCTGTCGGTCACCTGAACGTCCAAAACAAACTGGGGATTCTTAAGGATGTTCACCCAGAACCTGAGAGGGAGACTGGAGAGAGACAGACAGGTCAGAGACAGACAGGCCAGAGACAGACAGGCCAGAGAGGCAGACAGGTGTCCATGTGTGTTTCTCACCTGTTGGTCTTCCAGATGTGGACGGTCTCCGGGTCGTCGATGCCGTGTTTCTCTGCCATGTCGTCCAGGAAGTCGAAGAAGAATCTGACAGCAATCGGAGGAGGACGCTTCGTACTGAGGATCGCCACGAAGACGTCGTCCACAAACTTCTGCAAGGTCCCCTACAGAGAGACAGACAGGTAGAGAGAGAGACAGGTTGTAGTTTTATATGTGTGTGTGTGTGTGTGTGTGTGTGTGTGTGTTACCTTCATGGACAGCAGTCTGGTCAGGTAAATCTCAGGTATGGCCTTGGCTCTCTCTCTCTCCCTCATGCTGCTCTTTCTGTGTTTTGGGATTTCAGGATCTTCGCTGCTCTTCACCAGGTGCCACAGACGCAGACCCTCCTCCTCCTCGCCCTCCAGCATCGGCGTTTCTACGGCAACCACACACAGACTGTCAGTCACCATGACAACCAATAAGAAAACACCAGGGGGATTAATCTCAAACAGAGAAGAAACCAGTTCTAGATGTTCTAGATGGTGGTCTTTGTGTTGTTCTTGGTTCTAGTCTATGTGATCCAAATGGTTCTCTACGTGTTGGTTCTCAGTTCAGATGTTTCTCTGTATTAGTTCAAGGTTATTGGTTGTTGGCTAATGGTTCTAGATGGTTTTCTTTGTGTTTGTTTGGGTTTTGTGTGTGTCCTTGTATTGGGTCTGGGTTCTAGATATTCTAGATGATGCTCTTTGTGTTCTTTCTGGGTTCTTTCTGGTCTTCTTTGCTTTGGTTCTGGGTTGTTCTTTTTGTTTTGGTTCTGGGCTCTAGATGTCCTACATGTTTCTGTGCTGGCTCTGGGTTTCAGATGTTCCAATTGTTCTAGATGTTTGATATGGTTCTGTTTGTGTTGTGCTGGGTTGTGGATGTTCCACATGTTCTATGTGTTCTAGATTGTTTAGATGAGTTGTGTTCTTACTCTCTCCAGTCTGGAAGACCTGGTTGACTCCAACTCCGCCTGAACTCTGAGAACGAGGAATCAAAGCGACTGTTGCTCCGTCTGGAACCTGAAGAACGCAAGAGGAGAGTTTAATATTGAACTGAAGGGAGGAAGAGTGAGAGAGAAGAAGAGGAGAACATGAAGTGTAGAAGGTGTAGAAGAAGAGAAACTGAAGACTTGTTGTTACCTTGTAGTGCTGCAGAGTGTTAAGTCGTTTCCAACGACCTTGAACCACTGCTGTGACATCATCATCTGACAGGGTCAGGTGACCTGCCTGACCTGAACGCCACTCTGTCAATCAAACACAGAAACACAGGTCAGTATGAGCTGTCAATCAAACCAGACAGGTGAGACTGGTAGGTGTGTGTGTGTGCGTGTGTGTGTGTGTGTGTACCCAGGTCCAGACTGTCTGCTGCTGGTCTCTGAGAGAACGGAGCTCCTCTGTAGACCTGATCCAGGATCTTATCCTTCACCTGCACACAGACAGAAAGGTAAGAGAGACAGGTGAGAGACAGACAGACTGGTGGTAATTAGACAGGCACTCAGTCAGACAGACAGACACACATACAGGCAGATAGACAGGTAGGTGAGCGGCAGATAGACAGGTAAGGAACGGACAGACAGGTACCTACCTGTGTGATAGTGTCGGTGTCGAGCACTTTAACAGGACAAGGTTGAACCTCGACTCCATTCTTCACCAACACTGTCAGAGTCTGAGAGAGAGAGACGGGTACAGAGAGAGACAGGTTCAGAAAGGTGAGACTCCCAGGTGTCCACGTAGAGACGAACATGTAAAAGAACCACGACTTGAACACAGCGTGGAGGTCTTCACCACCAACTCATCCATTGCTGTATCAGACACCTTGTCATCCATTATGACTTACTTATATTGCCCAGGTGTGTTATTGTTGCCTACAGTTGAAGTCTGTCTGTGTGTCTGTGTGTGTGTGTGTGTGTGTGTGTGTGTGTGTGTGTGTTGCCGTGGTTACCATAGCGCAGTAGTCAATGTCCTCTCGCAGCAGGTGGCTGTCATTCAGTGTTCGTTTGGCTTTTCCCGTCACAACGTCGACCGGCCCTTTATCCACCTGATACTTTATGGCTCTATAGAGCATGTAGAGGGGCTCCCCCGCCACCTCCTGACAGACAGACAGACAGGTGAGGGTGAAACAGACAGAGACAGGTTAGTGTTTCTACAGACAGACAGACAGGCAAAAAGACAGACAGGCATTTACCTTGAGGAAGGAGTAGAGGCAGATCGACATCCAGTTGGTCAACATCTTCTCTACAACCGTCTCTGTCCTGAACCACAGACACAGCAGAAAACAGCCATCAGCAGGACAGACAGATGGACAGACAGATGGATGGACGGACGGACGGACAGGCAGACAGACAGACGGGCTTTGAAGTCTAGATGATCAAAAGACCAACAAACGATACATTTCTGAAAACCCTGGATCAGATTAATCAGATGGTCAGATTCCAGGTGTCGACACTGACACTAAACTGGCCCGAGTGCCAGATCTGGTAACCATATATGGACCAGAGTCAGCTCAAATTTAAATTTAAAAGTTGTCTGCAGTTGACAGATTTCAAAGATGAAGGAGTGTTTGTTTTACGTACCGCCGTAGCATGAGTTTGGGGTTCTTGGCGACGTACTGCTGCACAAGGTCCTGCAGCAGACTCTTCATGACCTCTGTGAAATACTCCAGTTTATCATGCAGGGCCATCGTGAGCAGACTGGCAACGTAACCCCGGTCTCTCTGAGAGAAACCCTGCTGGGCCTCCAGAGTGTGGATGAACTGAGAGACAGAGACAGAACAAACCATCACCTGCAGGTCCAGGTGTCTCCTGGTCTGAGACCAGGTTACATCAGCATCACTTGACCCTCCTCCTGCCCCCCCTGACCCACCCTGGTGAGGAACAGTCTGTTGTTGAGCAGGTTGTTGAGCTGCTGAAGGCCCTGCTCCACAGTCTGCCTCCTGGACTCTGGCAGGTCCAGCTGGCGGCTCAGCGGCACCACCTGCTGGCCGGGGAAGAAGACTCTCTCTGCATACGTCCTGTAGTCCAGCAGGGGGAGTCCTGGTCCTCCAACATCACTGCTCAGGTCCATCATCTCAGTCATCAGGTCTACACACAGACAAGAAGCCCCTTTGAAAACTCTGCCAGTCTGTTAAAGTTACAAACATGCACTCTCAATTGCAGGGTTGGTGGTTTGATCCGGGACTCCTGCTGTCCACATATTGAAGTGTCCTTGTGCAAGACACCACAGTTTACTCCTGATGACCAGCAGCTTGCATGCATGAACCCAAAACAATTAAAACCACCACTGCAACAGTGCAACAAAATAAGA
>LKNJ01007276.1:0-13245 GCA_002120245.1 Maccullochella peelii
CCGTCTTCCCCCGTCTCTTCCTCCCTCTTCTCCCGTCTCTTCCTCCCTCTTCCCCCGTCTCTTCCTCCCTCTCTTCCTCTCTCTTTCCCCGTCTCTTTCTCCCTCTCTTCCTTCCTCTTCCTCCCTCTTCCCCCGTCTCTTCCTCCCTCTCTTCCTCGTCTCTTTCTCCCTCTCTTCCTCCCTCTCTTCCTCCGTCTTCCCCCGTCTCTTCCTCCCTCTTCTCCCGTCTCTTCCCCCGTCTCTTCCTCCCTCTCTTCCTCCCTCTTCCCCGTCTCTTCCTCCCTCTTCCCCCGTCTCTTCCTCCCTCTCTTCCTCCCTCTTCCCCCGTCTCTTCCTCCCTTTCTTCCCGCGTCTCTTCCTCCGGCTCTGTGTTTGCTGACTCTTCTGCTGGCTGTTTTTCAGGCTGCTGCCCAAACACAAAGTCCTCCGCAGGCCCGCAGAGCCGTCTCATGTTGATGACATCACCCTGCAGGTCGAGCAGCAGACTCCACGGTAACCAACTTTAATTGCAGTAAGAGATCAATACGTTCACATGAGCATCTGATCACCTGTAGCGCTCCCTGCAGGCCGCTTAGGTGCTAGTCATGTCTGTTCAGTTCAATTCAGTTTTATTTATATAGCGCCATATCATAACATAACAAGTTATCTCAGGGCTCTTTTCCATAAAGAGCAGGTCTAGACTGACTCTTTATGTTTACAGAGACCCAACAATTCCCACCAAGAGCAGCACAAGCAACAGTGGCAAGGAAAAACTCTCTTTAACAGGCAGAAACCTTGAGCAGAACCAGGCTCTGGGTGGGCGGTCATCTGCTGGGTTGGGTTGAGAGAGAGGAGAGGGAGAGAGAGAGAGAGAGAGAGAGAGAGCATGAGGAAAGCGAACATGCAGTAGCACAGCGCAGTTCAGTTCTACATACAGATGTAAAGTAACAGTAGTGGAAATAATATTAATGTTAATATCTATAATACTAATAGCAATATGGTAGTAGTCCAGACTTTTAATCTGGTGAAAACATTTCATTCACAGAAATAAAAGAATAAAAGTAAAAAAGTTAGCTTAGTGATTAGCATCTTAAAATGATGACATCACAACACGAGAAAAGATCAAATTTAATTATAAAATGTGTAAACGAGAGTTAAATATCTCTTATTGATCTTTTTCTCACTATTATGGGATAGATTTCATAGTTTTTATCTTTGTTTGTTGACGTGTCCTGATGAACGACCCCGACAGGTCTGAGCAGGAGGATCCACTTCAGTCCACTTCAGAACCCAGAGCAGACCAGAGACCAGTTAGTGAGGAGGACACCGAAGACCAGATGAAACCTCTGCACATCGTCTGGCCTCACAGGTGGTGAGTTTCTTTACTTCATGATGTAAAGTTAATGTGTAATTTTGATGTTCTTCCTGTTGGAGACGTGAAAACCTTTTAAAATCAAAGTCACATTTTCAACATTTTAAATCAGATCATCGGATGTAATTTACCAGAAAAAATTCAAAATATTATCTAATAAAGTCGCAGTTATGAGAAAACATGAAAAGCATGTTGTAATTTATCAGTGATATTATGAAATAAAGTTGTAATTTATGAAAAGTCATTAAAAAAATATGCTAAGAAGTTATAATGAAAATAAAGTCGAATTGTGATTTACGAAAGTAGTCACATAAAACTGAATTGTAATTTACTAGAAAATCTGAAAATAATATAATATTTAGATTAGACAGAAGTCATCAGTTTATTAAATGAAGTCATACTTTATTGGAAAATATGAAAATTAAATGGTAATTTATGAAAGAACTAATGATATACTGAAGTAATGGTATTATATTGCAATGCTTTGTTCATTAGGATGTTAGCATGCAGCTTTAGCATCCATTTTACAGGTAAACAGTATAAAAATAAAAAAATGACAGATGATGTTTTCAGCTTTGACTTTTTGAAGTGAGGTGATTGGACCTTCAGGCCACCGTCCATCTGTGAGTGTTTCTGCAGCACGGCGTCTCGGTGACACCAGCCGCCGCCGTGTAATCTGCTCTGAACTGAGCAAAAACACAGATGGATTAAAGCTTTTATTTTGATTTCTGTTAATCTGTGATTGAAGCTTCTCATCTGTTTGTTTTAATCTGTGTGTGGCCCCGATCCTCAGATTACAGCTCCGTCTTATTGCTGCTGGGGGGGGGGGGTGAACAGCTGTTCCAGGTGAAGTTGCTGCAGCACCGGAGCCTGCAGGGCGGGGGGATCGGGGGGGTTAAATCTGTGTTGTTCAGGATCAGAGGATTCACGTCCTGATGAAACACAACAAACAGCAGAAACACTCTTATTTTGTAGCTTTTTCATATGGAGGCTGGAATACTTTTAATCTCATAAGTGACATAAGACTGCTTATATAGGCAGTAAAGCATGTTTTCTATAGGCGGCGAAGCGTGTTTTCTATAGGCAGTAAAGTTTAGATGAAGTGTGTTAACGAGGACTCGTTCAGTTTGTGCTTTTCAGACTCGCATGTCACTAAATAATATTTGAATTTTAAAAAGCTCCTCTTGGGTTCAACATGAAGCAGAATATTAAATGAGACATCACAGTTTGATGAATATTAATGAGCTCTCTGCACTGAGCATGCTCAGTCCTCTACACTTCATCTGCTTTTATTTAGCTTCTGGAAAATGAAACGTGTTCATATAAAACAAGTACAGACGTAAATATACATGCTGAAGATAAAACCCGCGCCGTCATCCTGAATATGAGTCACAGAAAGCTTTGCCTCAGGCCTGGTTGCCAGGAGCCGAAACCTTTTAATGATGACGACAGATACGTCACACAGGTGATGATGTGGCACTGTCAGGTGTTATACTGACATTCACCTGCAGAGACTGAAGCAGCTGTCAGCACATGACATTACAGATATAGAAGATGTCCAGTTTATTAGGAACACTGAGGAACATCGAGTCGTCATGTTCAGTTCACTGTTCGGCTGACGGTCGAGAGAAAAGAGGTCGTGATGAATTATTCCAAAGTCCAAAATATTCAGGAAACGTCACATCAGAGCAGTTTGTGCATTTCTGCTTAAACAGGACTGAAAAGATTAATTGATCATTAAAATGGTCGCAGATTAATAAATGTGAATAAACTGAGCATTGAGGTCTTCATGTTACAGTTTCCTGTTACTGAATTAATTAATTAACACTCGGGGNCTCTGTTCGCTCTTTGTCCTGTCCTGGATCAGCACTGAGGGAATAGAGCATTCGTGGCTCACACAAGAGTTAAAAAGGTTTTGTGGAAATGAAGGAATTATCTTTGAGTCCAGAGGGAGACGAGAGGCGGAGAGGAAATAATCTGTTCACTAATACGTCACCTCAGGAAACCCAGCGAGGTGCTGCAGACTGTGACCTTCACACCGTCTCTGCTCACAATCCAGCTTTCACTAATAACACCACTAATGTGGCGACTTCAGACCACCAGCACCTGAACCAGAGTCCGCTGCTCCTCTCAGAGTCCACACGGCCTTAGAGTCCTGAACAGGAAGAAGACTGGAACACCTGCTCTCAGAAAAATAACACGTGCCATCAACATCTGAGGCAGGCAGTGGGTTAACATCAGTAATAACATCAGTAATAACATCTGGAGGCAGGCAGTGGGTTAACATCAGTAATAACATCAGTAATAAAGGCCACAAAACTCTGCAGCTCCTCGACTCCACATGTTCAATCACTTTTCCCTTTTTCTTGACTGAAGTTCAGCTGCTGCCAGAGAAACTCTTCCTGTAGACGTCTCACTTTCTCCTCCTCATCCTCATCCTCCTCCTGCTCCTCCTCCACCTGCTCCTCCTCTTCCTTTTCCTCCTCCTCCTGCTCTTCTTCCTCCTCCACCTCCTCCTGCTCCTCCACCTCCTCCTGCTCCTCCTCCACCTCCACCTGCTCCTCTTCTTCCTCCTCCACCTCCTCCTTTTCCTCCACCTCCTCCTGCTCCTGCTCCTCCTCCTCCTGCTCCTGCTCCTCCTCTTCCTCCTCCACCTCCTCCTGCTGCTCCTCCTCTTCCTCCTCCACCTCCTCCTGCTGCTCCTCCTCTTCTTCCTCCACCTCCACCTCCTCCTGCTCCTGCTCCTCCTCTTCCTCCTCCTCCTGCTCCTCCACCTCCACCTCCTCCTGCTCCTCCTCCTGTGTTTGAAGGGAACATGATAAAAACCCCGAGCTGTTCTTCTCCACTCTGATCAAACTGAAGGAGAGACGAGTCGACTTCCACCTGTCGGTGCTCGGAGAGACTTTCACTAACCCACCAGGTACACACACACACACACACCTGTTCTTACCTGGATGTTTTGATTACATTGTACATATACTGTATGTCTGTAGGCATGAAGACTACATGTACTCCAGCACAGGTAGTACTCCAGCACAGGTAGTACTCCCAGAAGCTGCAGTCTTCCTCACATTAGTTTCATGAGGAAGTCGTGTGACTTTTGTCTCACCTTTCCAAACTCTGTGATCTTCTGTCTGTGTTATTAGCTGATGTGAAGGTCAGAGGTCAGCGCTGCCTTCAGGCCTGAGCCCAGAGTTTAATTGATAAAACTGTGTGTATCATCAGCTGATGATGCTATAATGACTGTGTGTGTTTTAGCTTAATGAACACACTCTGAGATATTGAGACGTAAAGTTTTACTGCAGCATAAACACACTGACCGTAAATCCAGCTTCATATTCACTGATTAGCTTCATGAGTGCTGGGAAGGCAATCACATTAGGACAATTTTAATCAACTTTGATTTTGTTAATAGGGTCAGAGTATTGATTATTTTCACCCCTCACCTGTTTTTCTTTCTGCTCATGTCATAAATGTCCAGATTCATAAATGTCCGGCTTTTTTAAAAATGTGTTTTTATCTCATTTTCTTTATGTATCCGTCCTCCTTCTCAGACACCACCAGACCTCTGAGTCTCTGTTCTGAAGTCTCAGTGTCACATATTTTATTATTAAATACCAGCAGGACAGTTTCAAAGAGAAAGATAAGAAACTCTTTAATTTCCTAATGAATCTTGCTGATATTGTCTCTTATTTTCTTTTATTTCTAACAATAATAGGAATAATAAACAATATTAAACGAGCAGCACACACTAATAATAATAATAATAATAATAATAATAATAATAATAAAGAAAGCTGAGCTGGCATTCATTTACACCAGTTCTTATCATTTAGCTTCCTGTTTCCTGCAGTTATTCCCTCGTTCACATCAAACATGTAGCACCTTGCAGCAGCTTGTTTGTTGGACATTATTCCTGCTGGACTCCTGATTGACAGCAGGACTCTGGGTCCCAGCAGGACTCTGGGTCCCAGTAGCTCTGCATAAAGTCCTTCCTGAGTTCTCACTAACTCGTCTCTAACAGATTCACTAAACCAGGTCGCACCATTAAACCTTCAGAAATGTCTCAGCTGGTAAAGACTTTAGTGACGTGTAAATCTGTTGCTAGGAAACATCTTTAGCGCCGTCCAATCAGGAGCAACCAACTATGTAAACAGGAAGTCACTGTAGCATCACAAGCTAGCATAACTTCCAGACATGACAGGAGGATCTTGTTAAACAAGAAACCTTCTTCATCACCTGATGACTCACCTGTACGGCTCCTCTTCTTCTTCTCTGGCGCTCTGCAGAGATCTTCTCGGAGGCCAGACGTCAGCTGGACGGTCACATCCTGAACTGGGGTTTCCTGTCCAGCAAAGAGGATTATCTGCGAGTGCTGAGTCAGGCCGACGTGGTCGTCTCCACCGCCAAACACGAGTTCTTCGGAGTCGCCATGTGAGTTATACATCACCTGTCATGATATCGCTCACTGAGGGCAGTTACTTTATCAATCGGAGAATTCACTGTGATTATTACAAAACAGATGGAAACCAGATACAGGAATCAATAACAAACCTGAGACATTTGTAGTCATTTAACTGGTTACTGCACTTTGATTTTACACTAAGATGGTCACCGTCTGTGTACGTGTTTTATTTTCTGTAAACTGTCTTCTACAAACAGGTTAAACCAAACTTCTTTTAAAAAACTTCTTCTTTTATGTTTAAAAGTCCAAAAACGAAATGTGCTTGAGCTTAGTTTGGTCCAGAGAGACGCAGCAGTGTGTCGCTGAGTGTAAAGTCTTTAAGGGCGACCAGCTGAGACGATGTTCAGTGGTGTCAAGGTGGCTTGATTGTGTTCCAACAAAAAGACTATTTACAGCCTGGACGTACTGTCAGTCTGCTCAGCACCACAGCTCAGTATGTGTGCAATAAACCCCAGCGATGCCTCAGACTGTGTGTAGTGACTTTATTTAATCAGGTGGTCTCATCGGATCAAAGGGACCTGATGGAGACCTGCAGGTGTGGACTCTTGGTGAGGACCAGCAGCCTCTCAGGTTATTTGTATGTGAATCAGACTTCAGTCACCTGAACTCTGCAGCTGAATCTCTGATCACACTTTCAGTCAGGTGGATCTGAGCTGCAGGCTGAACAACAACAACCAATCAGACGCTCCGCTGTCTGAAGCACAACCAATCAAACAGCTCTGTGAGTGTCAGCCTGCAGCCCTGACCGTCTGATCTTCACCTGATTCATGTTGGACGTCTGTTTGTAGCTCGCTGAGATATTTCTTTATATCTGAGCTCAACAGTTCAGTTTCACACCAGATTTAATAAAAAACAAGACTGTATTCATCAAGAAATTATTAATAAAGACAAGAAATTTCTGTGAAACCAACAAAACTACATAACTACTCACACAAACTGTCTGTTAGAAAACGGCCTGCACAAATATGTGTGCGTAAAAGGTAGAAGAGTGGGACTTCACACAACACACTAACGTAGCTGGAGTTGGTCTCTGTGTTTCCATTCAGAGTGAGAGTCTGTCCTGATTTTTTAATGCCAGTGTGTGTACAGGGACATGGTGTAAGAGGACAGTTTGTGTGTACAGGGACATGGTGTGTGAGGACACTGTGGTGTAAGAGGACAGTTTGTGTGTACAGGGACATGGTGTGTGAGGACACTATCTTTCAGGAGGATGCTGTGTTTGGGGGGGATAATACTAATGTTAGAAACATTGTGTGTGTTGAGGTTATTAGCATTCTAATGCTAGGATGTTAAAATGCTAGGGGACTGTGTGTTGGGGAGGGTGTTGGCATTATTAATTAGTTGCTTCTTCAGTTAGCAGTGTTAGCATTAGCGTCCACAGCAAAGCTAGCAGCGGGCCGAGGCTGTGACGTCTGCCGTGTTGGATGAAAGTGAATAAAAGCGTGAGTATTATTTGTGTAATGAGAGTAGACGCAAACTGTTCCCTCTGTGTGATAATGAAGTCATGAGCTAATTATGGTAGAGAGAAGAAGTGTCGTCCCTGAGGGGGAAGTGATGTTTGTGTTTGTCTTTGATCCAAAACCAGGAGGGACCGGGACTCTCGCCCCCCCGTAGCGCTCTGCTGATACTCAGCTCTGTGTTCATACAGTCTGTTTCTGAAGGTTTACATGTAGAAATATGGACTTTAAAAGGGTCAATATTAACATGGAGTTCTGTGAGAGCTCAGATCAGGTGGCGCAGAGAACATGATGGCTTCTGTTCTTCTTCTTCAGACAAAATCATGTGAAAAAATAAAAACAAATATAAATACAATTTAAATTCTGTTCTTTTAATTCATATTGAAGCACCATTTCATTCAGATCACGTGTACTCATCATTTACTGTGGACAATAGAAACAAACAATCCTTTTTCAAACATGGAATCTAGATAGTAACATCTGTGGCTAATGCTAACATCGGCATTAAGCTTGAAGCACAAATGAACCTTTGTTCAGCTAACCCAATACTTCAGAGGATTACAATACCAATGTTAGCATGCTAATCCTCACGTCATAAGGAATTGAAGAGAAAGTTATCCGTGACTTGGTTTTAACGTTAACCGTTAAACATAAAAATGTACTTTTAATAAAAACATTTGGCAGCACAAGAGACAAACAGCAGGTTGAATTTTCACATCTAATTTACTTTAAAGTATTTGAAGTGTTTCCACTTTGACAAACTCAGTTTCAGATAAACATGAGTCAAAGTTGAAAATGCTAACGTTTAGCATGTTCTCATGCTAACATGTAATTAGCATGAGAACATGTTAGAATGGTAACATTCTGACAATTATTATGCTAATTTAACATGTTAACATAGTATTTTTAACATGTAATATTTAGTGTGTTAGCATGGTATCATTTGTACATGTAGCGTGTTAGCATGCTAACACTTAGTTACCTTCTTATTATAAAATAATATTTTATCACAAACATGTCTGAAAGTCATTGGAGCATCTGTGACTTCAGACTAGTTTCTTCTGGCAGCTCAGACAGCTCAACAAAATAAAAGCACAGCGAGTTTTCTCTTCAGTAATGTGAAGTCTCCTGATCGAGATCCATATTAAATCGCCTGTCAGAGTAGAAACAATAGTTGCCCTCAGCTGCGTGTTGTTGGTGTCAGCTGAGAGTTTCATCCTCATTATCACTGAATTCTGTTTAATCTGATTAAGTGCGATCATCAGTGTGAGCAGACGCCTGTTTGTGTCCTGCGGTGATGATGAAGTCATTCCGTCCAGTGAAATGATCAGATAATTATATCTGAGATGAAACGTCTGATAATATTTACCCACATCAGAGAACTGAACTGACCTCAGTAATCCAGATCAGAGACATCCAGGAGCTGGACCTTCAGACCTTCATTCCAGAACTGATCAGAACTCTGATCATTTTCAAAACTGGTTTATATGAATTCAGATCGTTTTTGATGAAATGCTGTGAAGTTACAGTCAGATCTGCTGTTTAAATATGAATGTTTCCAGCATGAAGAGATGTTGAGATTGAAAAGTCATAAATTTTTCATCAGCCATCTACAAAATATTTAAATAAAGCGCGTCTCTGGTCAGCAGGGTTCACATCAGTTCAGTGTTACAAACTTAGAGACTTTCTCGCTAGATTTAGAGGTGCTGGGAGATGGATTTTGTTACCTTTGGACAGAGTCAGGTGAACTGTTTTCCCCTGTTTCCAGTCTTTATGCTAAGCTATGCTAAGCTACGCTAACCAGCGGCCGGTAAGAGTGGTATCAATCTGAACATCTGACTCTCGGAGAGGGAGAGAAGAAGATTTCTCTAAATGTTGAACTGTTCCTTTAACGCTGCAGAGTGATGGATCATCCTCACACACTGAATTAAAGGAGGTTTGATCTCAGTGCTTCACGTTATGTTTTAATACTTTAACGTTTGAATGTTTCACAGGTTAGAAGCTGTTCACTGTGGCTGTTATCCTCTGTGTCCGAAGGCTTTAGTGTATCCTGAGATATTCCCAGGTAATAAAAACATGTGATTTAAAGAATAATGTAGCATCTGTCAGTGTGGAGCTGCAGCTTCTTCTTCTCTGCTCTCTAATGCAGCAGAGTACCTGTACTCCACACCTGAGCAGCTCTGTAAACGGCTGCAGGGACTCTGCAGGAGGCCCGACGTCGCCAGACGACACGTCGTCAAGGTAACCGACTGAAAGGTTAGATTAAAACCAGAACGGTGCAAATCAGCAGAGGTGGAGATATCCTGACTTTTAGTCCAAAAACACTGGATCCTACTTTTCCCATGATGCACCTGTGCAGTCTCTTTCTTTAGAGCCTCCCTGCCTGGTAAAAGGTGTGGTCCACTTAGCTTAGAGTTAGCTTCTTGCTCTTGCCCTGTGGCTCCAGTCAACTAAACCCAGCTGACTGCAGGATGGCTAGCATATTGGCTAACACGATACAACCTGTAAATCAGACTTGGAGTTGTTGGAAGGTGGATTTTTATCTTGTGATGGAGCTAGGCTAACCGTTTCTTATTGCTTCCAGTCTTTGTGCAAAGCTAGGCTAAAGAAAACATACGTTGAAGCTAACTCTAAGCTAACTGGAGATCAGATACTATTTATTTAATATTTCCCAACATGTTTTCTTGTTAGAAAATATAAATATATAAATGCAGAATAACTGTGATCTTCTGCTGCTACTGTTCAGGTCGACACCTCCTCCTTCTCCTGGACCTCTCTGAAAGAGCGTTTTGAGACTCTGCTGGCAGCGCAGCGTCCCTGAATGCACCGTGGCGGCTCTGACTTCAGTCCATTAGCGCCGGCTGGTTTGGAGGTTGTCGGAGTGTCTGCCAGCCCGTTGTCATGCCTGACTCGACGCCACGGCCCGCAGAAAGCGGCGGTGACTTCCAGCCCGTCTCAGGCACCTCTGAGCCCCAAATCAAAGGCAGTCTGGCGGGTTGGAGACGCAGAGTCTGGACCTGTAAACGTCCCCGTCTTCTCAGGCTCAAGGAGAACTTTCTTTTATGTGTGTGGTTTGGGCGGAGGAGGGGGGTTAACGTGTAAAAGCTTTCATGTTTCCACAGGCGGTGCCACCTCATATATCCGGCTGGATCCATTTTTATCCTTTGTGCTGTTGAGTTTCTGTTGTTCACCACAGCGACTGAGTGGCAGCCAGGCTGTGGTTTCTGTCTGCAGCTCCACCTGAGCTGCCAGGTCCAGGACCGAGGAAAACCAGAATAAAGTGGATCTCCAGACTGAGGCGACATCATACGCTGTTAGAAAGTCCTGACAGTCAAGTGAAAGATCTAGGTGTTTTTAATAAAAATAAAAGTTCTTTATGAGACTTCTTGAAACTTTTTGATTACAATCTTCATCTGATCAACTGATGTTTGTCTGTTAATCAATAAACTGTATCAATTAGATAAATAGAAGAAAAAAAGTGATGCACGATAAAGATAAGATGATGGTAAGCGAACACTGATAGAAAAACTTTGACTATCATAATTTTGACTTATCTACGAAATAATTAAAGGGTTATTTGACAAGGCAAACATTCGAGGTATTTATTAATAATTTGAAAACTAAAACAAATTTGAAAAAGTCAAAAATGAGAACATGAAAAAGTATGAAACAACAATGTGAGGTAAATCTGACTTCCTGTCCAGGTGGCAGCAGCTTCAGTTTCTGATTCAGCTGCACACAAACATCCACACACAGCAGGCCACACCGCTACTGAGCACGCTCAGACACCAGCTCACCGCTTCAACCAAAACCACCTCCGACCGTCCTCACGACCACCATTGATGGAAACAGGTAGCAGCATGAGGCGTTTAGTCAACAGCCTGAAGGTATCTCATATTAACACACACACACACACACACAGTAAAGACAGTAAACACATGTATTAACAGGCCAATGAAAAGCTTTAATGCCTCTGTGTTTTATGGACTCAACAGTAAAAACTTTATTGGTGTCGTGTTGTTCTGGAGGTTTATGATGTCATCAGGTCGTGACCCGAGCGCCACACTGATGTCACTACGACCCCCAGAGGACCAGAGCTAATACGTAGCGGCCACGCCGTATTACAGTTTCCTGCTTCATCACGTGAATGCATCACGCTGTTAGTCTACAGTCTGCTACAGGTAAAACATTTCACCTGGAGGTGACATCACCCTCACCTGGTCACATGACACTGTCAGGACGGAGCTGCTGCTGAACGACAGAAACTGTAAATAAATGTTAGTGATGCTGTTCTGACTCTAAATGTTCTTTTTAAACAAACGGATGTCGACCCACAAACTATTCTGATCAGTTTCGTCGTTTTACTAATTGATCGTTCAACAGTGATTCTTCAATTGTTTCATTTTAATAATTTTTAGATGCCTGAAGAAATTAGAGAAGTCAAACAAAATAAACAGAATTTTACTTTGAAGAAAACAATTCAATAATAAGTTAGAAACAAAGTACATTAAAAAGAAAAATAATGATTTCTTTACTGAGTTTTGGAGAAAAGTGTAAGTGATGAGCATGACACACGACGATTTCTGGGTTTGAATATTTGCTTCAATAAAGAGCATCATTAAGGTTCAATTTACGGGTAAAATGTCGTAAGAGGTTTCTATTTCAGCTGATAGCAGAGTCGCAGAAAAGAGAAATGTAGAAAAGCAGTTTGGTTTGAGGCTTTTCTGAAAACTTGGATTATCAACAAAGAACAGCGACATTAATTTCACGCTTGAGGAGAGAAGCTGGTTTCATCCTGTCGGCTCTGCAGAGCTCCAATTGGAGCTCAAACACCTCCAGCACCAAACTCTGAACCTGAACCACACAAACACACAGCGGTGAGGAAATGTGTTTGTGTTAATACCAACTCATGTCTGATGGAGCTGATGTTCTGCGATTGTCTCCTTAAACTACAGCAGCTCGTTAACATCCAAACAAGTTGTAATGTTGGAAAGCTGGTAGCTTAGCCCTGCTAATGTAGCTTTTCTTGGTCCAACGCTTACTGTGAACATGTTGGATTGCAGGTTGCTTAGCACTGTTAATGTCACATTAGCTTACTTCCTTGGTAGCTTAGCCCTGCTTAAGCATCACCATTGTTCCCTGTTAGCTGGTGTGCGGTCACTCAATAGTTAGCTGGATATTTAGTCCTGCTAATGCAATGCTGTCTTGTTAGCTAATGTTTAATCACTGGTAGCTTAGTCTCGCCAATATCATGTTAGCTTAGTGCCTTTGTGCTGTATTCATGTGGTGTCGGCAGAATGGGAAGAACAGGGAAACCTCATGTTACTTTCAGTGATGCCGGCTTTACACTAAACCACTTTTCAAGCGATTTCACGGTCGCAGATAAATCTCCAATGTCGGAATAAAGTCGTGAGAGTTGTGGCGTGCTCACGTCATCTCGATGGTTTGGTGTAAGGTGTAAGGTAAAACTTTTTCTCGTGTTGACGTTCCAACAAAATGAAACATGTTTAATATTACTGGAAAAAATAGAAGTGACTGTAGTGTTTTCCAGGTTGGTGTGAATGACTAAGAACAAGGCTTCTGAACAAGTTATAATTTAGTTTAGGTTCAGGGTTGATTAATAGGCTTCAGTTGAAGATGGCTGCACCTCCACCTCCTCGGCCTGTGCCTCGAGGACTGTGAGTATTAATGTGACTGGGGGGTTCATCTAAACTAACATATTCATGACGCAGCCAGGTCTCAGACAGAATAAATCAATATGATAATCTGATATTAGATCGTTTACTAGTACAGCTTTAGATGACAGAGATCTGATGTTTAGAGTCCAAATTTAATTATCATATTTTGTTGCACTGTTGTAGTGGTGGTTTTAAGTTTTATTGGCTTTTTATGTATAACTCCTCTTCTGTTTGCTTTTGATTTAAAGAATTTAAGTGGTCGGGGGGCAGACACCCTCTCTATGGAGTTTAGGC
>LKNJ01007277.1:0-13155 GCA_002120245.1 Maccullochella peelii
TCATGTTTTTTAATTACAAATCTTGTTCTTCAATTACAAATCTTGTTCTTCAATTACAAATCATGTAATACACATTTACAAATCTTACTGAGACTATATTCACTCCATCGTTGTGGGACCAGGCTTAGTTTCATTTTGTCGATTCTTACACATTCCTTTGTACATCCACATAATCTGTTTGTATA
This sequence comes from Maccullochella peelii, assembly GCA_002120245.1. Classification (NCBI taxonomy): domain Eukaryota; kingdom Metazoa; phylum Chordata; class Actinopteri; order Centrarchiformes; family Percichthyidae; genus Maccullochella; species Maccullochella peelii. The sequence goes on from LKNJ01007277.1 coordinate 186, forward strand.
GCTCAGTAAAGGGGCGGCTGCCACTTTTGTATTCTGTTTTTACCCTTAAGATTAGTACGGAAGCCGAGAACGGCAGTGCTTGCTTTTCTTTTTTAAAATGTCGTTATTTCAAGATAATGAGATAATCATTTCATTATCTCGGAATAACGGGTTAATTTATCTCATAGTCTTCTCCACAAATGACAAGGGCTCATCTGAATGTTATCTCTAACAGAAAGACACAGTGCAGTGGTTGATTGATTGGGTCTGATGCCATGATCCATAGTGGCTACTCCGCTTAAATCAATATATGCATGCTGCCATTCCTGATCTCTGATAAACATTAGAAGCAGGCGAATGAAGGGAAACCACCTTTTGGTTTCTCGTGGTAAGGGGTTGATTATCTCGCTATCTCAAGATAACAAAATAATTAACTTGTGATCTCGAGATAACGACATTAAAATAAATATTTGTGCACAGCCGTTCTCCTTTTTATTTGGTGGAAATTGCCAGCGAGACAGCTGTGAACTTTGTGTTTTGTTTATTAATTTGGCGCCATCTGCTGCCCTTCTCCATTATTCGCTCGTCTCAGCGGACTCATTTTTAACCTTTTGTACCTATTTTCAAGTCTGTATTTACTATTTATTTGAACGCCTGAGTATCAGTCTCATGTTTCTTCCTTCGACTCTCTGGACGTAACAGTACATATATTATACAATCTGTTACAGAACATTCACTCAAATGTATTTTAATATCCAGGTACAATACCTACCACAGTTACAGTTCATGGTCCTATTTTTAGTCTCAATTCTCAGTTTAGAATTGAAGCTGATTCATTCTGTCTTAGTTATTGTATATAATAAACATTTATGGTGTTTTGGTCCTTACCTTTTTTTGTGGTTTATGGGACCCGGCTCCTGTAACAGTTTCTGTGATATTTAATAAATGACTCTGTCATCATGTTCAATGCCTTGCTTCAACACACCACCACAAACTGACATTACAATTAAAACTGGTCAGTTTTATTGATCCTTTATTGGCCACAATATCAATAATGACAGCAGTGAGACCACTTGTGTTCATTTGGTCTCAGATTGAATCCTTTCATACCAAAACGTGACCAGCAGATGTCGCCATTTTGACTTTATGAGCTTGTGAAAAGTGATAATATTTACTAGAATCATTACTGTTGTCTTTGTGTGTCAGTATTCCCCTTGAACCTGTATGTTCTTTCTGTTATCATGTATGTTAATATGTATAATAATAAAAATAATAATGTAAGGGTACTTCACTTAGTCTTGGTAATCTTCCACGGAGGTTCCAGGTGTCCAGCTTGGTTCTGATCTTCAGTCTCAGGTCAGCTGCTCTTGTGTTAAGCCTCTCTGCATTGTTTAGGCTTGTTGTTATTGGGGCTTGATACCCAATCTCGGGTGAGGATGATGATGATATCTCCCCCCTTAATGAAGTCGTTTCCAAAGTCAATAATTTGTCTCAGTGCGTTCAGGATCAGAGTGTCAAGATTTCTTCTGTAGTTCTTCACAGGAAACATCTGAAACAGTTCAGTTGATAAATGAATGTGACGTTTTCACCTCAACAGGTTTTTGTGCTCACATACTGAAAACATGTGGACTGTAAAGCTGAATCACAGAGAAAAGCCTGGCTCGGGTCAACCTGTTTCAGGTTTAAGCTAACTGAAGTCTTTTCATCCATTAATGTTTGTCTTTGTTGAGCAGTTGTTAAACCCTCTTTAAACACGGCATCCTTCATTTCAGCACAAACTCAGTGTGTGCAGCCTGCTGGGATCTGGTTTTAGCCGGCTATATTGGGGGGGCTGGTAGAAATAATAGGTGGGCAACTTGGGTGGCAGGTAGCCCAGAGGTCCCGCCATTGTGCCCTCGGGCCTCTCCTGCTTCTGGCTGTGTGTTTGTGTACAGGGGAGGTTGGATGGATTAAGTGCAGAAGATTCATTTCCCCCTGGGGATGAATAAACTAGTATTCAATTTTATTTTATTCTATTCAAATTTTTCTTATTTAAGAGAAATGTGAAGCAGGGAAATTGGGAGGTAGTGAAGCAGCATTTCTAAGTTTGCTGCTGTATTATATATATTATATTATATTTGAGTCAGTTGACAAAGTCCGGGGCTAAGCCCAGACCACTTGGGGGTGAAGTCAGGGTGTGGTCCCTGCTGTTCTGCCTGGAACACTACTGCCTAACTTTCATTTAATTTCACTGCATCGTAAGACTGCTGCAAACATTACATTTCATTTGAAATTTGATTTTAATACTAATGTTAAGACGATTGCTCTGGACAAAATGGACGTCTGCAGGGCAGCTGACAATTCTCAACCCTGTAAATGGCTACTTTACTTTTTATTCTGTTTTTACATTTTTATTTGACTGCTGTAATATTTGGCACTTTGTGTAGTAAAAATAAAATAAACCAGCAGACTGAACTGAAACACTTATTTGTTTGTTCACATTTAGGGAATATCAGGTGTTCTGACCTTCTCGTTTAGCCACGTTCTCCAGCAGAACTGTCAGAGTGCAGCAGATCTCACAGACATGTAGTTTGGGTTTGCTTAATTACATTAGTTCTAAAGTTTCGGGGCAGTACGTCGCTAGTGGGACGTTTGTTTATACCTTAAAACATACAAAAGGTATAAAATAAACTGTTAAACTAGCTACTCTACTTTTGGCGTAGCGTTATTGCTCTTGGAGCCCGACAGTTAATCTTTGTTTTGAACGCCTTGCATGTAGACTTGCCTGGCCGGGGGTTTCGAACCGCAAACCTTCAGAAAACAGTCGGGTCGGTAGTTGCTGGCTCGGGCAGACACAGATCGTTCACCTCAGTCTGTTGCTGCGCTGTTGTGTTTAACCTGAATTTGATGAATTTACTGTTTAACTGACCACAAATGACACAATAATTCGGTTGGAAAAATGATACCGGAGCGGAGTGTGTCTGGAGGCCGGGCCTCACCGATTACTGTACAAAAACACATTGTAACTTTGTTCAATTTGGTGAAACTGGATCATAATTTACAGAGAAAATATATGATATGAATAAACTTTCACTTCATTGTTCAGCTCTGTTACATAATGCCAAATAAAGGTAGGCTATCTTTACACCTGCAGTACAGACTGACGTCAGATCTGGTGCATTCTGGGAGTTGATTCACAACATCCTGTCAAAGTTTATTAGAGTTCTAGAACATTTTTATAACTTTATTAGACTCTTGATACAGGAGCTGCGCGCGCACCTTCATGTCTCGCGTGTTTTCTTTTTTTTTTTTTTTTTAGCTGGGCCGCGGTGGCTGATGGGATTGCTCCGCCGCTGGTGTGGACATGTCCGCCATGTTTTCCACGGCGCAAGGAGCACAGCAACCCGGAGACACGGCCCCTACGTCCAGTTAAACCCGCACACCCATGAGTCCTCCCGCCGGTTACCGGAACAGCGGACACCGATGATCTACTGCGGCGGACAAAATCGCGCCCGGAGCTGATTCACGGCGCTATTGGTGCGGGTTTGTGGCGGGATTCACGGTTTCCTGGGATTGTCGCTGATTTGGCGCAAACAATGAGTAAACTCTCGTTCCGGGCGCGAGCGCTAGACGCCGCCAAACCGCTCCCGGTTTACCGTAACAGAGACCTGCCGGACCTGACCGACTGCGTGTCCATTAACCGGGCCGTCCCGCAGATGCCGACCGGGATGGAGAAAGAAGAAGAGCTGGTACGGACATGTTTTAAATTAAAGTCTGTCTGTTGGGTATAGCGTTAGCTCTGTGCTACGGCGGGATTCATGACGTGCTTACGTACAGTTCCGTCCGTACGCTGTGTAAGAGGAGAGGGCCGGACACATGAATGTACGCTGTTTACGTACTAATTACGTACAGTGTGCGCTATTAGAGTATCGCCAATGACGTTTGGGCGCTTTAAGTTGCTGTGACGTTTAAGTTTTTACGCAATTGTCATGGCAGCGGACGACGCAAAGCGTTCCGTGTCACTGCAAGCTAATCACTGCTACATTAGCTTCGGTCTGGCTCTCAGTCTGCTACAGGAAACATTTCTCCGCTGACTGAAGTTATCAGAACTAGACTCGTAAAGAACCGCTTCAGATGTGTGGAGCTCAAGAGAACTTGTAGTGAACAGAAGACCGGATTCTGTGACAGAGACCTTCACATGGGCGGTGTGGGTGGTTTATCCAAAAGACGCCAAAGCGCTCATATTTAGCCATGCAGAGAGTTTCTCTTTTAATTCCAGATTTTGATGTCCACCTTTCTGCTGCTGTCCAGTTAGGAAAGTTTAGGATATTTCTACCAAAGAAATAGAAACAGAGGAGACTTTGCTTACTTTTCTTCTTCAGGCAAACATCCATGTGAACTAAAACCAGGTCGTACAGACAGACACACTGGTCCACCGTCCTCAAACAGGATACACGAGTTTAAGAAACACATTGACCTTAAATGGGAGCGCAGGCCGCCCAGGACAGAGGTTATACACAATATTGCACTTTTTATAATGCACATGTGATGTGTGACTGAGAGGACATACAGCTTGTGAAACTGCATCAGGAAACTTTGGGCATCTTGTCGTATTCAGTGAGGACTTTATTTAAACGGAATAATCCTCCAGATCAGTGAGCTGGATGCATATCGCTCAGTCAGGGTCCACACGTCCACTTCAAGTCATTTCAGGAGTCTCAGATCAGATCCAGATGAATCGTTTCCATTCAGTAACATATCTGCGGAGGATTTCTACTAACACTTAGAAGCAACACGTTATGATTAACATGGCTGTTATGCGTAGTTTCATCATTCTGCCAGAGAGAGCTGTCTCACTCTCTGCATGTTTAACCCAGAACCCTGCTGAGCATCACATGCGCAGCAACAGGTAACACGACGGGTACATCTATGTATGTTTATGTCCAGTACTCATTATTACGAGGAGTACATGATGATTATACCTTCTCACGGTAACTCAAAATACTGTTTGACTCCTTTTTGTAAAAATACAACAATAAAAAGTCTGGAATGTAGCGACTCAGGAACGCCATCCTTCATGTGTCTGACATCAGTTATCAACGACACACAGATAAATTCATCAACCTTACTGTTGTTGGTGACTTCATTTTTAATTTTTCTGGAGACTGGGTCACAAATCTGATTACAGTCCATCTTTGTGTTCTGGGCTACATATAAACCAGGGTCAGTTCTCCTCCGGTCCAGAAGGAGGTGCTGATGCACTTGAAGCTGCTCGCTAACTGACAAAAACACCAGAAGAAGAACTTCTGACCTTTAGCAGTTTAGTGACAACAATAACACTTTAGCTAGCGTTAGCTGACAGCTACAGAGCGAGACAGACAGACGGGTAGAGAGACAGACAGAGTGTGGCTGTGTTTCTCACTGTGGGAGCAGGAAGCGGTTACATGTGTTCTGGACAGAACGAGCCTCAAACCTCCTCCAGAGCTGGTATCAGCAGTCTGGTTTCAGTCCAGGGATGGGTCTTTACAGATGAATCCAGAAATGTTCCAGGACCAGGTCCTCAGTGTGAACAGGACCACAGAGTGTCCAGGTTCTGTTCAGTGGATCTGTCCTGCAGCAGAGTTACCTGTGTGCTCTGCTTGTGTTTCAGGAGCACCACCTGCAGAGGGCGATCTCCGCCCAGCAGGTGTTCAGGGAGAAGAAGGAGAACATGGTGATCCCTGTACCCGAAGCAGAGAGCAACACCACCTACTACGACCGTCTGTACAAAGGGGAGGTCAGGGTTCCCAAACAGCTGATCCACATACAGCGTGAGTACGCCTTCATACTGGTCTACCTCTGGAATCCGCCAGCTGTCACTGGGGGGTCTGTACCTGGATCAGGATTATAGAGGTTCACTCTGAGTCCCCAGTTAGTTCTGAATATTTGACTTGTTGGTCTTCAGGGACGTGGTGTCGTTACCAGACTCCTCAGTAAGACGTCTGGGAGACAAAGCAGCCCCTGCCCTCCTTTGTCACCATCAGTATATCTGTATGGGTCTCTTGTGTTCACTGATGAGGGTTTTAAACTGTCATGATGTGTTCAGGTTCCTCAGTTATCAGTTTGTATGTTCTGTTTGTGGTCCTGCAGCTCTGGGTCTGGACCTGGAGCAGCCAGACTACGACATGGACTCGGAGGATGAGACGTTGCTCAACAGATTGAACCGAAAGATGGAGATCAAACCTCTGCAGTTTGAGACCATGGTGGACCGACTGGAGAAGGCCAGCACACACCAGGTACAAACTGGATCCTGTCTGTACACAGACCAGGTAGACCAGGTAACACTCACCACACACAATAGGCCTGTACTATGAAGCAGGATCTACACTATAGTACATACAGTGTACTATAGTACACTGTATTAAAACAGTGACGGCCCTGTTTTCAGTTGGTCTCTGGTTCTGGTTCTGTCCTCAGCTGGTCTCTCTGTCGGAGGCAAAGCTGCTGCTGAATGAGGATGACTACCTGCTGAAGTCGGTGTACGATTACTGGGTGAGGAAGAGGAAGAACTGTCGGGGCCCGTCGCTGGTTCCTCACATCAAACAGGAGAAAAGAGATGGATCCACCAACAACGATGCCTACGTGGCCTTCAGACGGAGAACCGAGAAGATGCAGACCAGGAAGGTCAGTCCTCCTCTCAGTCTGCATTGTGGTTTTTATTTTAACCTGCTGATTATCTTCTTGATTCATAAATAATATTTTTTTCTATAAAATCCCAGAAAACTTCTTTACAGAAGAAAATGATAATGTCATGCCGGACGTCACCACCACAAAGAGGTTTTTCTAAGAAATCAATCTGAAACCAACAACTGCTAATAATTTATACGACTAACGAATTAGTGCCGTGAAACACAGGAAAGTTCTTAGTGAATTACAGACCATGAAATGCTGATTTAAAGCTTCTCAACACTGAATAGTTAGAATAATACCCCTAACCTCCCTGGCGAGTAAAAAACCACTGCAATCGGCCTGAAAATAGAACAATATATATATAATATATAATAATGGTATGGATGGAAGTTAAAATCCCCCCGAAGTTCCTAAAACTCCCAAATTGCCAGAAAAGTGTTGTGTGTGTGTGTGTGTGTGTGTGTGTGTGTGTGTGTGTGTGTGTATATATAAACGTGTCTGTATGCAGATGAGACGCTACTCGCTGACCTATTAATGGATTCATTATGTGAGACTCGTTTGGGGGAATGTCAATTTAATATTGTTTTCGGTGAGAGGCGCCTGTTTTCAGATTCTGCCACAAATCACCTCCGTTCTACTTTTAGAGACTCTAGGAACCACAAGGAACCCTGCACTCTAGGAGCGCTTGTGTATCCTCTCTGAATGTCACCAACACATACTCTAATTAAACTCTTTAAGAATATGTTAAGATGCCGATATAGTTTTATATCCGATAACAGACTCGGTCACTAGGTCAGGTCGGCTGAATAGGAAATGGTTAGCACTGTTGCCTCACGGCAAGAGGGTTCTCGACCCACTGGCCTTTCTGTGTGGAGTTTGCATGTTCTCCCCGTGTCTGCTGGGGTTCTCTCCAGGTACTCTGGCTTCCTCCCACCATGAAAGACATGCAGGTTAGGTTAATTGGTAGGTGTGACTGCGAGTGTTTGTCTGTCTCTGTGTCAGCCCTGTGATTGACTGGCGACCAGTCCAGGTGTACCCCGCCTCTCGCCCAATGTCAGCTGGGATCAGCTCCAGCCCCCCGCGACCCTCTGAGGATAAGTGGTATAGATAATGGACCAGGTCCCTTCACGCAGCTCAGTGGACATGTTTTATTCAGAGTTTGAGAATAACTGTGATGTTCCTCTGATGTTTTTCTGTTTCAGAACCGTAAGAACGACGAGGCGTCGTACGAGAAGATGCTAAGGCTGAGGAGGGAGTTCAGTCGCACCGTCACCATCCTGGAGATGATCAAGAGGAGAGAGAAGTCCAAGAGAGAGCTGCTGCACCTCACCCTGGAGGTGGTGGAGAGGAGGTGAACACATAACAAACAGTGACTCAGTAACTCAGTAGGTAATTTGTCTCTGTGCATGATCACTGTGGTGGCACCTCACATTAGAACACTAGAATGTATGTGAAGGGAGACAGAAAACAAAACATCTGACATGTTCTAATCATGCCATAAAGGCTAAATGACCCGTCACCTGTGAAACCAGAAACCCACACTGAGCAATAAAGTTTATTTATAGAGCGCTTCACAGGGCGGGCTTAATCAAATCATTCAGTGAACAGTTTAGACCAAATACGAACACACACAACCTCACACACATGCATGTGATGGCCAGATTATAAACCACTATAATAAAGCCTTGTGATAAAAGTGAGTTTTCATGAGCGACTTTACAGTCTGAGATTTTCGGGTCTGTGGTTCCCTTTAGTCCTCAGGCTTAACATAACTGCGGTGTACCCTGTAGGATCTTAAAATCACTTGTGAGCGGACGTTAAAGGAAGGAGGAGGAATACGATGAAGTGAGTCCAGTGAGGAGAGGAGAGGTTAATGTGGTCTGTCTGGAACCAGCAGGAGGCTTTGATCAGGTTTCTGTGTTCAGGTACCAGATGGGAGATTTCAGTGGAGATGCTCTCAGAGAGGTGTCACTCCCTCTGGTGGAGAAAGCAGCGTACAGCACCGCGGTTCCTCTGAGCAACGGCAACAGGCACAAAGCTGACGTGAAGATCAAGGTACTGTCTGACTGTCTGTCTGTCTGTCTGTACGTACGTCTGCCTGTCTATCTGTCTGTACGTCTGTACATCTATCTCTCTGCCTCTCATTCTCCAGTTGCTGAAAACATGAGGGAAATCTGACCTTTCTGTTAGTTTCACGTGTTGATGTGAGGAAGGTTACGGCCTCCTCATCGCTCCACACACATCTTGAGTTTATCATCAGCGTCTGTTTGTTCTTCAGATGCAGAAGAAGCAGGTCTCCATCAGAGACGAGCTTCCCTTCGAGCTGATCAGGCCAAAGAAGAAGACCATCAGACGGGACAGATTGTATCCTCCACAGAGACGTCCTGGTCGACCCCCCGGGCCCTTCACCGTCAACAAGGCCGACATCAAGCAGTACGACTTCCACAGCTCCGGAGAAGACGACAGTCTGCCTCCACCGCTGGTCGGCATCACATCTGTGTGACCATCATGTGCTAACACTGAGGAATACTGTGATATGATGTCTTTGATCCTGATTCCCAGTGTTTTCATGTCTCTTCAGTCTCCTCCGTCTTCACCCGATGATGAAGAAAACAATCCTGATGGAGTTTTTGTCTTCAGGCGGAAAGCTGGATGTCAATATCTCTCTGTGAGTTTCTCCTCTTTCATTTCAAACCGAGTCATCCCGAAGAAGAGGGAGATGGTTTACATAAACCGTGTAGTACCAGGGCCACAGTCACTGGTACTGGTCATAGTACCAGGGCCACAGTGAGGAAGGTTACAGCAGCAAGGTTAAACAGGATTATTTTAGCCTGATAACAACTTGTTAGCCTGGATTAGTTAGTTAACTAATTTGAAGGACAGGGCCCAGGTGAGTCTGCAGGATTAGTTTCCATGGTAACTGAAGCCTGAAAACAAGCCTGGTTTAACTGGTAATGTGACTCGATGATACAGTTGTCTTCTTCTCGAGTAACAAACCTGAACCTCTGGAACATTAAAAATAAAGAGCGAGAGAAAGCCGGTTTGTAACTGCTTTGTCTTTTATACCAGTTTGATTTTGTCCTCCATGTTTTGTTGTTTTGTATTTTATGACTTCATGCCTTCATAAATTGTACTTTTCCAGTGACTGTGAAATTCTAAATAGCCCTGCTTTTAAATACTATTGATACTCTTAAATACTAATTCTCTAAACCAAATGTAGTTAAACAGTTGATGTATAAAAGATAGTTATTACACTGGGACACTTCAGGACTTCATGTGTGTTTGTTTCTGCAGCCTCGTACGGAGCAGACGGGTGGAGTTGATCATCCAGAGCTCCTCCCCCAGTGTCTCCGTCACTGTCTGACTGAACTGACTCTGCCTCCTCATTGGATGGGACTGAGCCGCCGCAGGATAGGACGAGGGGGCAGGTAAATACTAATCTACTAATACCTCTAACACACTTTAGTCTGTGTTCCACCTGCCTCCACGTCAACGTACCTGTCCTGTTGAGTTGTGACAAATCCATCAGCTGCACTGTTACAAATGATCAACGAAGCCAAACTTGGATACAAAGATACCCTTCAGCAGGAAATTAGCAACATGAACACCAGACAGAAAGTAAAGACCCTCACTGGGTGTAACCCAAGACCCTTTTTGCTAAAGACCTGAACACTTTGTGACATTTTGACATTCCTTAACCCTACAATTGAGTGTGAGGAGCTGCTGAGAGTTCTACCTTTTCCAGAATCACCACACCCTAACCCTTCACATAGGAGGGTGTACAGCGACAGCTGAGCTGCTACAAACCAGGCAAGACCCCAGGACCTGACAGCGTCCCGGTAAGGCTGCTGAAGGCCTGTTCCACGGAGCTGTCTCCTGTTCTCCGCTCACTCTTCTGTGAATCTTATAGGACCTCAACAGTTCCCACCCTCTGGCAAACATCCACCGTCATACCGGTGCTAAAGAAATCCCCACCCTCAGAACTCAATACTTACCTCAATCATCAAGTGCCTGGAAAAGCTGGTGCTGAACACCGTCATGCAACCATTTCGCCTACAAGGCCAAGAGGGGACCTGAGGATGCTGTAGTGCGTCTCCTCCAGCCCCTGCTACGACACCTGGAATCACCGGGCACCTTCATCAGAATCCTCTTCACCGACTTCAGTTCCTCATTCAACACGAAGCGTCCTCAGATGATTAAGAAGCTCAACGTCACCCCACTCCTCCTCCACAGGACACACAACATCCTCAGTGACAGACCACAGACCGCGAGGGTCAGCATGGCAACATCTCCAACCATAACCGCCGGAGCCCCACAAGGCTGCGTCTTCATTCCTCTACACCCTGAACACTAATGCCTGCACCACCACATACTTGAAGTAGACAGACCTAACCCTGCCACACTTATCGACAGTCCATCTGTCCTTTCACCCCGTGGAGTAACAGTAACTGTCTACAGCTGAATGTTAATGGCGTCTCCATCAGTGGTGAGAGTGCAGCAGGCTTCAGATACCTCAGACCCCCCGCCACCACCACCAGAGCTCAGTAACAGCCGTCACTCACCACAGCACATGACCCTGGTACTGTAGTTAGTATGTAGTACAGCTGTAGCCGTGCTAAATGACACATCTGTACTATGTGTGTTTTATGTAAATGTATCTTTGCTCTGGAGGCACAATAATGCACTCTGCAAACAAATGTCCCCTTGAAGACAATACAATAAAGACAAAGTAAACAGCTCTACCTAACACTTTCTGCATGGTTATTAGGTGAGGAATATAATGAGTCTGCTGGGAGATGAAGCTAACTGAGACACACTTTACTGTTGGAACCAGATGTTTAGATAGCAGACTCATTTATGCCCCGAAGTCACCTATTATTAATGATCAAGTACCAGGTGTTGGCACTGATTACATGAATATAAGTGAGTACGTGTCTTGGCCCTACATCTCATATCTAAATATAAACTAGAGATCAGTAGTGACATCACCTGGTCATGATGCTTTGTCCTAGTTTACCTTTTTGTTGTTGTGATTAACATTAGCTATTTTTAGCCATTAGCCTCTTCACTATTGCATAGCAAACTGTTCAAAGACAATTGTGCATGAGAGACAACATGGTGATGTTTTAGATGTTTTAGGCCGCAGGAAGTGAAAACAGTATTTTGGTTAGTGTGGACTTCACGCCAGAACAGATAAGATGAATGTTACGTCTCCGCGGTGCAACCAAACATCAACACAGTTTTAGTATCAAACTAACTAGTTTCAGCGCATAGTTCAGTGCAGACTTTGCACCCTGTCTTAAGAGAGAACTTGCGTATAGCTGGTGCAATAGGCTGCTGATGTCTTTCCTGCTCCTCAGAGGATGAACCAGCAACACTTTATTTTACTGCTCTGTCATTTTCTTATAATTTCCTGGGATGTTTCCTGTAATCTGGTACAATTATAGGACAAATGGAGATGTGCAATCAGTACACTTCTAACCAGAGTCAGCTGATCATAGGAACATGTGACTTCACTGCAGGAACGTATACAAATTATTATATTATAACTGAAGAATCAATACATTTACATGGGTTTAAAGCTGAAGCTTTTTCTCCGTCTCTCTCTGATCAGGATCATCCTGGACCGAGCCTACTCAGGTCTGGATCCAGTACTGAAGCAGCTGGACTCTTTAACACATCCAGTCTGCAGGACCAGGACCAGTACGTGCCTCCTCAATGAACCTGTAACACTGGAGCAGAAACCCCCCCTGACCTCAGGAACCCCCTCCCTGACTGAAGTCCTGAACAACATTCAGACCCTGAGGAAGTTCTGCTTCAGACCTAGAGTGGCTCAAAACCAGAGGGAGAGGGGCAGAAGGACCACAGGGTCCTCTGCAGAGGACACCAGACTTACCTGCTGTCTGTCAACTGACAACAGCTCTGGATCAGGTGATTTATCAGGCTGGTCCTGGAAGTTTCTCACAGCGACACCACTGATACATGTGATTACCTTCACCACCTGTTACAGAGGTCTGCTGATGAAACTTATCATTAGTTTCATCATCTGTTAGTGAAAGCTGCTGTTTATAACGTCTACCAGCAGGTCAGAAGCTGGAGTCTGACAGGGACTCAACAGCTCCCCTGTGTGGACAATATGCTCCGTGTGTGTTAACGTGTCTTCTCTCTGTGTGACAGCAGGGGGCATCACAGAGGAGCAGTACCACAGTCATCAGCAGCAGCTGGTCCAGATGCAGAGACAACATCTGGAACAGCTGCAAATACAGAACAGCACTGCTTCATACAGACACACGCTACACCAAACACAGGTAACATATATATTAGTTTGTGTGTGTGTATATAT